>QUWT01000064.1:0-26347 GCA_004329165.1 Spatholobus suberectus | reverse complement strand
TTTCTGAAAAGATAGTCTGCACGCACCTCATTGCGTGAAGAGTCAAGTTATCTGTAATGGATCTCTTTCCTGAAGATCATATATATACGTGCATCAACAGAAAGCAAGAGATAGAATGAAATAGGCGAAATTTATTAAAACAACAACGTATACATTCTTTTGTGATATTCTGTTAAGAGCGTCCAGTGGACGATAGCAATTTTTTTTGTAAAAATCCTCAAAGTGATCCTGAGTCTAAGTTTTCAAATCCTCACTACGTGAGTTGATCTTTTCTCTATAAAACACTTGAGCGTTGTGAAAGCCTGGAGAGGCTTAGTGTAAAAAGAATACTTGGGTTAAGCAATCTGGGTAGATTGCGTTGTAAAGCTGAAGAGGCCACGAACAATACTTGTAACCAAAGATTGGTTAGTAGAAACCTTCTGGGTGAAGGGACTGGACGTAGCTCAGTTTGAGTGAACTAGTATAAAATCTTTTGTGTTTTTCCTCTCTCTACTCCTTCGTTTAAAAACGTTCTTGTTGATATGTTTTTAGTAAATTTTTAAAACGCACAATTCAACCCCCCCTTCTTGTGCGCCCTTTTCACACTTCAAAATATGTTTTTAATCCATGTAAATAGCATAGAGTTTGTTTTAATTCCCTTATTTATGAAAAGAAGACAATAAATAAGAAAAGTTGTCGCATTTTAAATAGGGCTCAGTGCAATGTACAAAAATAAATAGTAAATTACTATAAATAATTTAGGCAAAAAGTTTATAGATAAAAATATATTTGAAAAAAATATATTATTAAACTAAAAATAGTATAGAACCAAAAAAACGTACATATAGTATAGAACCAAAAATATGCTAAAATGTATTAACATGTATATATCCTTGCACTGCAGATTTATCTAATTCACTTCTTTAGCAAAGAAGCCAATAATTTTTATTTTACATTAATATATGGATGCATGCTGAAGTACATGCATGTGGAATATGTGATTTTGATATAGTTTGTTCATAGTCGGGAATTGAATGGCATGTTCTTTTTATGTTTCTTACCACTACATGTGAACATCATAAATGTGTGTTGCGCAATAGAAATGACATATTAATTAATAAATTTTATATTTTACTATTATCGAAAAAATATAAAATACATTATTTCATTATGCATATTTTCATCTTCCACTTATATAGTATATATCTTAGTATATGTAATATGACATTATAAATTACTTCATACTAAGATTGCATATTTTCTAAAATATAATTGTTTTTATAATAGCATTTTACTCATATATTAATTACCCACCTTCCTTCTAGATATTATATTGAGTAATATAATTATTTTTCTAAAATATAATTATTTTTTTATAATAGCAATTTTACTTAATACGTAACGTGAAAAATAAATTCTCCTTTCTCCTCCTATTAGATATTATGCCATATATTAATAAATACATATATAAAAACAATTGCTATTTTAGAACAACAGTTTGCAAATCATCAATGTGAGACATATTAATTCCAAGGGTAGAGGATATTTACACTTTGTTAGATTATGGAAAGTGTAAATCAAACAAAGACATAATCATGGTTTTATTGACTCTTGTGCGAATAATATACCTTTTTAAACCGGTTTAGTTGGAACCGATTTAAAAACTCCCACTTTTTAAACCGATTCTGCTGGAACCAGTTTAAAAAGTCTAACTTTTTAAATTGATTCTGCTAGAACCGTTTTAAAAAGCTGGTGCAAATATTATTTTATTTTTAAAATTGACTTTTTAAATCGGTTGGATTTGAACCGATTTTAAAAAGTTTGTTATACTTTTAAAAATGCCACCGCATTTCTTTTTTAAACCGATTTGATATTAACCAATTTAAATTCCTACTTTAAAATTCGTTTCGTGTAGTAGTGCGAAGCTGACGAAGGAGGTCTCAAATGGAGACTTTTTGGAGACCCTTTTGGGTGGAGCTCTTCTGGAACCTCCTTTCTTTTGTTTTGGTTTCGATGTTTTGTTGTATAGTTGACCAACTATAGGAAGTTATGTTATTGTATGTAGCCTTAATTGGGTTGTAACCAAAGACGTTGAAGTGTCTAAACCCTCTAAGTTTTGAAGATAACAAACTTATTAACGTTTAAGTTTCTACCTAACGACTAACCTTGTCACAGCGTCCAGACCTATGGGGTCCAAAGCATAAGAAATAAGGCCGCGTCAAATAGTTACTATTATATGGACCGTCTAGTAGACATGCTAAAGAAGATTCTCTAGTAGACATGCTAAAGAGGACTGTCTAAAGCTAAATCTTGTCACTTAGAACAATTTCAAATATCAGACGCATCCAGACAAAAGCGTCCAACGACAAATCTTCAACAACAAAGTTTATTTAAACATCCAGTTTATTTATGTTTGTATTCTTCGAAACTAACATATTACCATCTTTGTGGTCTAACGTTCAAATTGTTTGAAGCATTAAATGGTAATCAGATTCATTCTAGTGCAAAGCGTAGCAAAACAGATAAAGCAAGTCAACTTATCAAGCTGCCAAGCCAAATGAAGAATGTTCAGAAAAGCAAACTACCAGCACAGCTCTGTGCTTTCTGTTTTAGTACAAGACTAAAAGCTGCCGCGCCTGATCTTTCTGAAAGCTTGGTTTGCATGCCCTTTCTTGAAGATTGAAGTCAAGTCCTCCTCAACGGATCCTTTTTGTTTAAGACTATATATTCTAAGAAAGAAGACATGGAGCCAAAAAAGAAACATAGTCAAGTGAAGTGATACGTGCTAACAATGACAATCTTTTCTGATAAACCAAAAACACTCTCTATTTATCAAGAAGCGTCCATTGGACGATAGTTGAAAATTTTGTAAAAATTCTCTGAGTGTTTGAGCTTAGTCTTTATATCCTCACTGTGTGAGTCAATACTTTTGTAAACACTTGTTTATGTTGTGAAAGCCTGGAGAGGCTTAGTGAAAAAGAATACTTAGGTTAAGCAATCTAGGGTGATTGCTTTGTAAAGCCTGAAGAGGCTATGAACAATACTTGTGTAACATAAGGTTGGTTAGTAAATACCTTTTGGGTGAAGGGACTAGACGTAATTCACATTGAGTGAACTAGTATAAAAATTCTCTGTGTTTTTTTTTCTCTCTTCCTTCAGCTTGAAAGCGTTTTCAATAGTTTTAAATGCACAATTCAACCCCCCTTCTTGTGCACTTCTTTCTATTTCAATTGGTATAAGAGCTCGCCCTCTTGAGGTTGAGCATCTAACACTGTAGGGGTAAAACAATCCTGAGCACTAATGGAAAATGAGGGACAAGCTATCAATAGACCACCTTTCTTTAAAGGTCAGAACTACAATTATTGGAAACAAAGAATGATAGCATTCTTCGATGCATGTCAGATAGACATATGGGACGTAGTAGAACTGGCGACTATCTGCCCCTTGACCGAGATGGAATGGAGCTACCTAGAGGTTAATGGATAGAAAATCACAAACAGAGGTATCTTTTAAACTCAAAAGCTAGAAATGCTATGATGTTTGCCTTATCTGAATCTGAATATGAAAAGGTGCACAATTTAAAAGTGCTAAGAAATGTAGGATACTCTCGCACTTGCCTACGAGGATACATCACAAGTAAAGAGGTCCAAGTTGAGCTTACTCGTAAGACAATATGAACTCTTTACTATGGAGGAAAATGAAACTATCAAACTCATGTTTGGTAGATTTCAAACCATAATAAATAACCTAAGATCTTTAGGCAAAACCTATGACAACTATGATCACACTAACAAAATCTTAAGAAGTTTGCCTAGACAATGGAGACCATAGGTTACAGCTTTGAGCAACCAAGGATCTTATAGCACTCTCCATGGAAGAGTTACTTGGAACTCTTAAAGTCCATGAACTGGAGCTAAAGCAAGACAAAGGACAAAAGAGAAAGTCCATCGCCCTAAGTGTCCAGCATCCACCCAGAGGATCATTGTCTAAAGCCTTGAACGTGGAAAAGTCTTCTAAGGAAGCGTCCGAAGAAGACGACTCTGATGGGGACAAGATATCTTTCATTTCTAGAAAGATACAAGCTATGTGGAGGAAGAAAGGAGGATCCAGAGCCAAAAAAATTCACAAAGAAGTTTAACAAGGAACCCAAAGAAAAGAGTCCTCTAGTTTGTTTTGAATGTAAGAAGCCTGGACATTTCAAGGCTAAATGTCCCAGCCTATAAAAGGACAAGAAGAAGACATCCTTCAAGAAAAGAAGAAAAGTTTCATGGTTACTAGGGAAGACATAGCCCTATCTCGTCAGAAGAAGAAGGAGAGGAAGAAGCAAACCTATGTCTCATGGCAGAGACCAGCTCTAATAGCTCAGACAATGAGCAAGACGAGGAGGTAAATTTCAATAACCTAATTTCTCTTCAAGACGCCTATAATGATTTGCTTGCAAACTCCTCAACTCTCAATGGGATGTAAAGAACTAGAAAAGAAATTTCAAAAATAACAAAATAATTTAATTTGCTCAAAGAAGAGCATGAAAAAGTTTTAAAAGAAAATGAGTTTCTAAAAACAAAGAACATTTCCGAAGAGACACCATCTCATAAAGCCTTAGAACTTCAAAAAGAAGTTACTCATCTAAAAAAGAGTTTATCCAAATTCGTCAGTGTGACTGAAAACTTAAATAAAATTCTATCTTATAAACAAAGTCCTCGTGACAAATCTGGACTTGGTTTTGTTAAGAAAAAGATTACAAACTAGTAAAAACATGACTTTTTGTAAAAATGTAGAAAGAGTGGGCATAAACCAACAAAGTGTATACATCGTCTAGTGAAGAAGACGTCCAATGCCTTCAAAAGTAATAGAAAAGGACCCAAGTCCATTTAGGTACCAAAGTCAATGATAATTCCTGTTGCAAATCTGCTTGACAACAGGAAAAAGACACTAGTCATGGCACCTAGACAGTGGTTACTCACGATACATGACAGGAGATAGGTGTATGTTCCAAACCTCCAACCAAAGAATGGTGGATGGGTCACCTTTGGAGGAAATCACAAAGGGAAAATCACAGGCATAAAGACGATCGGTAAGCATCCTTTCCCTTTTGGTGAAAATGTTTTATATGTTGAAGGACTTAGACACAATCTACTGAGCATAAGTCAATTACGTGATAGTGGACACAATGTCTCCTTTGACAAAGACAAATGTACTATCAAGATCTAGATAGATCTATATTATTCTCTGCTAAGAGGCAAAGCAATCTTTACAAGATTGATCTAAATGATCTCACAAATCAAAATGTATCATGTCTAGTATCCATCAATGAGAATCAATGAATTGGCACAAGAAACTTGGACATGCAAACTTGAGATTAATCTCAAAGCTAAATAAGCATAACTCGTAAAAGGACTTCCAATCTTGCTTACCAAATCTGATTTTCTCTGTGATGCATGCCAAAAAGGGAAACAAGTAAAAAGCTCTTTTGATTCAAAAAGTATTGTTTCCACAACTAGACCTTTTGAGCTACTACATATTGATTTTGTTTGGTCCAACTAGAACAACCTCCCTTAGTGGAAAACGATATGGATTAGTCGTAGTGGACGACTACTCTAGATGGACATGGGTTATGTTCTTAAAACACAAGGATGAGTCTTAAAAACCTTTCTATCTTTTGCAAAAAGAATTCAAAATAAAAAGGTGTTTGTATAGCCTCAATCAGAAGTGATCATGGAGGGAGTTCGAAAACAAAAGTTTTCAAGGGTTCTGTGAGGAGAATGGAATTCTCCACAACTTCTTTGTACCATGAACATCACAAAAAAATGGTGTGGTAGAGAGAAAGAACAGGTCATTGTAAGAAATGGCCAAAACCATGCTCAATGATAACTCCACTCCTAAGCACTTCTGGGCTGAAGCCGTAAACACTGCATGCTATTTACAAAACAGAATATATATTAGACCCATTTTGAAAAAGACTCCTTATGAATTGTGAAAAGGATGAAAGCCCAATATATCATATCTTCATCCTTTTGGTTGTCAATGTTTCATCTTAAACACTAAGGACAATCTTGGAGAGTTTGATTCTAAGTGTGATGATGGAATATTGTTAGGCTATTCTGAAACGTCCAAGCCCTATAGAGTTTACAACTCTAGAACCTTAACAGTTGAAGAAGCTATCCACATTAAGTTCAATGACAATAAGCCTGACAGAGAAATATCAGAGCTAGACAATTCATTTACAGATATGTAGCTGGACGATACCAAACCTCTATTGTCCATAACTTAGTTAGACGATCCAAAAATAGAAGAAAAAGAACCAACTGGACAACATTAGCAAATGAAGACATATCATCCAGATGATCAAATTCTTGGAAGTATACGTGATCATCTCAGGACAAGATCGACCTTTAAGGAGCAAGCTCAAACTGCTTTGATTTCTCACCTAAAACCAAAGACAGTGGACGAAGCTCTCTTAGACGATGGCTGGATCAGTGCCATGAAGGACGGACTTAATCAATTTGAACGAAACGATGTCTGGAAGCTAGTTCCTGCACCCAAGGACAAGTCTATCATTGGAACAAAATGGGTGTTTTTGCAACAAGTTAGACGAAACTGGTAAAGTGGTGAGAAATAAAGCTAGACTTGTAGCTCAAGGCTACTCTCAGCAAGAAGGTATAGATTTCACCGAAACTGTTGCACTAGTAGCTAGATTCGAAGCCATTCGCATCTTACTTTCATTTGCTGCTCATAGTAATATAAAGCTCTATCAAATGGATGTAAAAAGTGCATTCTTAAATGGCATAATAAATGAGGAAGTCTATGTGAAACAACCTCATGGTTTTGAGTGTGATACTTATCTTGAACATGTTTTCAAACTCAAAAAGGCTTTATATGGACTTAAGAAAGCTCCAAGAGCTTGGTATGAAAAGCTAAGTTCCTTGCTTTAGAAAATGGTTTTACTAGAGGAAATGTAGACACCACTCTCTTTCGCAAAGGCATTCAATCACATTTTATTATTGCGCAAATATACGTGGATGATATTATATTTGATGCTACTAATGACGCATTATGCAAGGATTTTTCTAAGATAATGACAATAGAGTTTGAGATGAGCATAATGGGAGAACTTAAATTCTTCCTGGATTGCAAGTAAAATAGACTAAAAAATCCATATTCATACATCAAACAAAGTATGCCAAAGAACTTCTCAAGAAGTACAAGATGGATGATGCCAAGGAAATAAGTACACTTATGCATCCATCGTTAGTACTTGGCCTGGACGACACATCTAAAAAGGTAGACCAAACTACATACCGAGGTATGATTGGATCTCTATTATATCTTATAGCGTTCAGACCTGACATTATGTTCAGTGCAGGCTTATGTGCCGTTTTTAGTTTGACCCTAGAGAAACTTATCTTACAACAGTAAAAATAATCTTTAGATACTTAAAAAGAACTACTAACCTTGGTTTGTGTTTTAAGTCAAACAAAGAATACAAGTTAGTTGGTTTTTGATACTGACTATGCTGGGGACAGAATAGAATACAAAAACACCAGTGGAGGATGTCACCTCATTGGTGGATATCTAGTCTCCTGGACGAGCAAGAGACAAGGAACGATTGCCTTATCTACAGCAGAAGTAGAATATATCTCAGCAACATCCTGTTGCTCACAAATTTTATGGATCAAGCATCAGTTAAAAGTCTATAGTATCTATGAGAGTAACATTCACTTTTCGGACACTTCAATTGCCTTCGTACATCTAGCAGATGAGCATCCACTCTCTGGTACAGAAACTTCAATTTTGTACACTATGATTGCTACCCTCCCTACCCCAACACCTTTCAACCACCCTACCCATGGACCACTCCTCATCCTTTCCAACTCGAAATACCAAACTTAAAACTTCTGGAAGCACCCCCTCCACCCACTGAAGTTCTTCCACCAACTCCTTGCCAACTGTCGTCACCCACACACCTCCACCACCACCTACTCCTAGCTCCCAAGCCTCCGCAAGCCTTCCCATCTCCCTATCTACCCTTCCCCTATCTCCACTGTTGACTCGCCGTTCAACAGTATGTTGCTAATCAACTTTAACCCATCTTCACCCTTCTTCACCAAATTCTCCAGAACCGACAAGCACTTCTACATCCTTCCCTACCTCCTCCTCCACCGCCACCACGGCAGTGACTATGATGACGCTCCCTTTTCTTTTTGTCTGCTTTTTGCTTATGACAAAAGGGGGAGAAATAAAGTAGTTTTTTTTTTTAGTTCTTGTTTTTAAGTTTAAGTTGTGAATGATCTTCCAGTGCAATAAAATACATGCATTGTTCTGATATATTTCAAAGTGTTTGCTCTAATGCCTTATTTATGTTTGATCGAATATATGATTATTGGATATAATATGCTCCGATACTTAGTATGTTCTAACATTTGGTATGGATTTAAACTAATATCTTTTATGTCTCAAAGCATACAAAACAAGATGTAACAACCCTCTATCACAATCTACTTACAACTTCATACTCTTCTAAGATATTCAATCGATCACATTAATAGCATTACATCACCATATATACTATGGAATATACATACATTATACAAAACAAAATAATACAGGTCAGTTTATATACATCACCAAGGGAGAAATATAACACAAAACAATACTCCCTATAGCTGGTCAGCTATACAACATGTACATTAAAATAAAAAAGAAAAACCAAAAGGATCTCTTCAAAAGATCCACCCATAATGACCTTTAAACTCTAATTTGGAAATCTCCACCCTCAGCTGTGGAAAGCCGGATCTGCTAAAGCCTCTCCCTCTGCTCCCATGTCAAAATGATGATCATCACAGTCATAGCAACACACATAACCACACCAGCAACAACAGCAACCATGACAACACAAAACAGAACAGCAAGGTAAGGGTAAGCTTACGTAATAAATAAACATTAATAGACAAGATTTATTTCATAAAACCTTCCACTTACAGCAATCATGAAATTAAAATCACAGATGAATGAGTTTCCACAAAATCACTACATACATACCATACTTTCAACATCAACATATCAATACATGAATGACACGACTCTTAAGAGATTTACTACATTTCGGGTGATCAATCAGGTCTTATCCCTTACCATGGCCCTCTAAGCACCATTCAAGGATTGCCAAAACTCTGATCAATGGATAAGCTTATAGTTGTCAGGATAAGTGAATGTGGGTGGTGGTATACCGCAACACAAGGCCTGCACTGCCTTGGTCCCCTGTGGGATTTACTCGTCCACTTATCCCCTAGGCCCATCTTTCAAACCCCACTTCTTATCTAGGCACTAGGCTAAGGCCAGGCTGAGTCGCAGCTTCCGTTCACCCCTAACTTCCATGCCTGCCCGCATATGGCATGAGACCCATATAACCTCAGCCAACAATATATGCATACAAATGCATGACTCACCACAATAACTCAAACACAATCATTCATCAATATCCATATATAGATATGTACCAACATAATACCACGTGGCCTACTCAGCACCACCTGTGGTCCAACAGTCACTACCAACTCCATGCAGGGCCAATCTAGCCTCTTGCATGGTCAAAAAGTAAGATATCTCATCATCACAACATATTACAACTAGTGGAGGCTCTACCTGAGCAACTTTCCACTCAATTACCATTTTCTAACATTTTATCAAACCAATCCATATCAATAATAAAGAAAACAAATCACCAAGTTTGGAATAATAACAACAATGTGGAAGTCCTATCTAAGCAACCTTCCACGTCAACACATATCCAACAACATCATAAGCCATCAACATCATTCATAACCATTCATTTCATCAACACCTAACCTCTTAACCCAAGCATACACGACAAATATGTCTTTCTTTTAAAGTTAAACATTTTTCCAATATTTTAAAGGATCACACCTAAACATCAAATCTAAGGCAATCAACTACTTTTCACATTCTACTTGGATCCAAGTCTCACTCAACTAAAATAAACAAAATCACATCTTTTCTTTTTTTAGTAGCTACTGCCCGAGTCGCACTCACTACTGCATGGGTGACATACTGCCCAAGACCCATTTTTTTGCCTCAAGTAATTGCCGCTTGGCGGGACAAAAACGTTACCCGCGACGTTCTTCCAGGAGCCACCTTCTGGGCTCGAGAGACCTCGCTCAACGAGAAGGGGTCGTCGCCTGGCACCACTCGCAATGCGAAAGGGTATTTGGGCTTCGATTCTTCAATGCCTTGGGTTCTAATTGCTAGTACAAGCATCCAAATCAATTCTAAACACTTTTATTGCATTTCTAACTGATTATACAACAATTTTAGCCATCAAACAGCCTCAAATCTCCAAATTTCTTTCAAAGCCCATCTTGTTTCAAAACTTTCTACTCAAAGTTTCCACCAAAATCACTCCATTCCAAGCAAGAAATCAACACATCCATGATCACAAACACAAAATCAAGCAATAGTAAGCTTCCCTTACCTCTAAAGCTTCCAAATTTGAAAGTTGGGAAGATGAGGATATGAGTGAAAGGGACTCTTGAGCCAATCTTCCAAGAAATCTACCCTTTGCAACTCAAGAACATGAAATCAGGGTACCGTTAACACCCTTAACTAACTTAAGAAATCTCGAGAGATGAAGAGAAGAGAGAGAAGGATGAGAGAGAAGTGAAGAGAGAGAACGGAAATGAGACAATGAGGGAAACCTCCCTCCTCTTCCTTTATATACTCGAACTCCCTAGAGCTCTCACACGGACTTTTGCCCAACTGAGACCCAAACCTCACCAAGCCACTCCCCTTATCTCAAAACTGGTCTAACTTACTATTTTCTCTCAAAAGCCCAAATCCACTCTCACAACATATCCAGATTGGCTCAAGCACATATCTCAAATTCCCTAGAATCAAACTCAAATTTCAATAGACAACACCAAACCATCATCACATACAACAAACCATACGGAGCAACAATTCATTTATTTCTTTTAATCACCTAAATTACATATCTAATTTCCACTTTTTAATTATTAAAACACTTAATTATGCATTAGGAAAACAAGGTGTTACACAAGACATATCAGACTCAGGGGGAGCATAGTAAGTCTTTCGAAATTCCTTTATGCGCCTCTTTATATTCTCGCAAAAACATAAAAAAAATTAATAAGGTTTGTCATCATCAAAAAGGGGAGATTGTTGCAACCAAAGACATTGAAGTGTCTAAACCCTCTGAGTTTTGAAGATAACAAACTTATTAACATTTAAGTTTCTGCCTAAGGACTAACCTTGTCACAGTGTCCAAACCTATGGAATCCAAAGCATAAGAAATAAGGTCACGTCAAATAGTTACTATTATATGGACCATTCAGTAGACATGCTAAAGAAGACTGTCTAGTAGACATGCTAAAGAAGACTATCGAAAGCCAAATCTTGTCACTTAGAACAATTTCAAATATTAGACGCATCCAGACAAAAGCTTCCAATGACAAATCTTCAACGGCTAAGTTTATTTAAAACATCTAGTTTATTTATGTTTGTATTCTTCGAAACTGACATATTATCATTTTTGTGATCTAACGTTCAAATTGTTTGAAGCATTAAATGGTAATCAGATTCATTCTAGTGCAAAGGCGCAAACAAAACAGATAAGCAAGTCAACTTATCAAGCTTGCCAAGCCGAATGAAAAATGTCAGAAAAGCAAACTGCCACATAGCTCTATGCTTTCCATTTTAGTGCAAGATTAAAAGCTGCCACACCTGATCATTCTGAAAGCTTGGTTTGCATGCCCTTTCTTGAAGATTGAAGTCAAGTCCTCCTCAACAAATCTTTTCGTTGAAGACTATATATTCTGAGAAAGAAGACATGGAGCCAAAAAAAGAAACATAGTCAGTGAAGTGATACGTGCTAACAAGTGACAATCTTAGCTGTATACAAAAACGCTCTCTATTTTATCAAGCGTCCATTGGACGACAATTGAAAATTTTGTAAAAATTTTCTGAGTGTTTGAGCTTAATCTTTATACCCTCACTATGTGAGTCGATACTTTTTGTAAACGTACACTTGTTTGTGTGTGAAAGCCTAGACAAGCTTAGTGAAAAGAATACTTGGGTTAAGCAATCTAGGGTGATTGCTTTGTAAAGCCTAAGAGGCCGCAAACAATACTTGTGCAACCTAAAGTTGGTTAGTAAATACTTTCTGGGTGAAGGGACTGGACGTAGCTTATGTTAAGTGAACCATATAAAATTCTCTGTGTTCTTCTTCTCTGTTCCTTCAACTTGAAACGTTTTCAATATTGTTTATATTTATTAAAAAAATCTTTTAAACGCACAATTCAACCCCCCCTTCTCGGTGTACTTCTTTCTATTTCGAATTGTAATATTATAGCATTGGATTCTTAAATATTTTATAGTTATGAATGGTGAATAATCATGATTATGTGATGACTAAACTATGGTTAAATGATGAGGAATGTAAGTAGTTACTGTAGCGGCAGAGGATCGTTGCAACACAATACCAAGCTAAACCACCTTTGGATTTTCTAATATTACTACGTGAGTGTTTAAGTGAGGAAAAAAATAAAAATGAGCGGGAGAGAGGAATACACTACTCCGAAGTAGAGTGAAATAGGGGATAAGTGTGGTTAAAAAGATAAGAAAGGATTTTTATAAACATGTGTAAAATAATTTTTGTAAAAAGAAAATTTTTTTATTATCTGATAGAAAATTCTAGGCTGCCAGCACAACCGAAACTTACATGAATTGTAAGCTGAATTTATGCAAGATTTTATTCATTTATTTCTAATCTATTAGTTGTTAAATAAGTTAATTAATAATTAATTAAGTTCATTTACTTTCGACTTGGAAAAAAAATGTGTTGGCTTTTCTTAAGGCTTCAACATGCAACCCATTGAAAATAATAGATTTTTATAATTAATAAATATATATTTTATTTTATTTTATTTTTATAAATTTTTATTTATTATTTAGTTATTTATAATTCTTTTATGTAAAGAAATGATAAACTTTCAATTCCAAGAATTAATTTTTTTTCCTTTAAATAAAAAAATTAATCAAAATAGACATATGGATTTAAATTTTTTTTCGTTTTTTCTGAGCCAAAAAGTCTTTGATTGACCTTTTGCAGTCAGCCAAGGGCATTTTGGTCATTTCACCCAAAAAATTCTAAAATTACATTTTATTATTTTAGACATATTTCTAAATTAAAAAATAAATAAACCTTCCTATCTACCTTTACTCTTTTTTCTTATTATTATTTTAGGGATATAATGATCATTTTATTTTTTTTAGGCTTCAACCCAGAAAAATTATAAAAATCTAAACTAAGTAGTATTTATTAGTACGAACGCAACTGTGGGGATCCAATTTTTGAGATTCCAATCCGGTTTCTTGAACAAAATAGAAAATAATTCAAGCAAGTAAAAGTGAGGGTTGTTACAACATTTCCTCTTAAATTTTTTTATTTTTAAGTTCTTTGTTATTTATAAATTTTTATATATTGTTTGAATTAAATATAATTAATAACTTAATGTACAATTTATTTAAAAGTTTATAATTAAATTGAAATTGTAGGGACAAAAAAGGTGACGAGTTCCTCACAGGTTTACTCGAACCCGATAGGGATGGGGAAAGCAAAATCTGGCTTGACCCACCTCATTGCCATGCCTACCTCAAACTAGTAATCCACATGGTAAGTCACATAACTGTCAACATGTTTATCACATCTTTGCTTAACAGTGATACTTGATGGAGAAACTAATAACGAACAATAGTTAAGGAAATAAGGCAAATAAAAAATTGTTAAGGGACCAAAATGAATTTCATAAAAAGGTGAAGGACTAAGACTGGTCAAAAAATTGTTGAGGGACTAAAAGTGAAATTTGTGAAAAGATTAGGGACAAAAAATAATTTAGCAAAAATTTTACATGTGCCATCCACCTCAGATTAGTTAATAACATAGCAACTCATGTGGCTACCAACATGTAACACCTACTATAATAAGACAAGTATTTAATTGATTTAATTATTCCTTAATCTTTTTATTAGAAACATAGATTATGTTTAAAACTTTTACCACAATATATATATAATATATATATATGTTTCTTTTTTTTTGGAGTTATGGAATAAATAAAGAGACGTCGTATAAGAACCATAACTGTGAAATAAACATCATCATATATATATGTATGTGTCAAACCTTTGTACAAGGTTAGATGTCAAGTACATACATTGAAAATACATGAAAAGAAGTACATCAAAAGAAAGCCTAAATACCCACCCATACAAAAAAAGTCTATGTCAAAGCAATACAAACCTATACTAGGCTACCCCATCCTATGCAAAAAGATCACAAGCAGAATCATCATCATAGCAAATCCTCAGAGTCCATCATTGTCAGTGTCCTCTGAGTCCACCATATCCTCGTCCTCATCATCAGGAGCTACATGACCATTGGGTAATTGCCCAAGGTTGTCATAGCTATCGACGCTGCTAACCTCAGAAGAATAAGAGATCCATCTCTAGTTCTCTCCCAGATGATAGGAAGGACCAGATGAAGACTCAGTGGTTGTCAAGGATGTGGGATCTCGACTGGTGGCTCATAGTACTAGAGGTACGGTGTAGGGATCGCCATGATGTTGATGTTTGGAGTAACATCCATCTCTGGAAATGGAGCGTCATCCATCTAAACGTCTGTAGGTGATAGTGGAGGGGCCTGTGGTCCTCTGACATAACCATCGGGAGCAGTAGTAGATAGGGTCATAGGTAAAGTAAGCTGTTGTATAGGTAGGAAAACATCTGAGATAGGGGACATAAAAGTGAAAGTCACCTGCCCCTAAAAAGTCAAGTACTAAGTAACCAGGCCATAGACCCAGAGTCCTAGTGGGTAGTATGATACATGGATGTTCGCCATCCCGCGGAAGAGATCCATCTACTCGTACCACGATCGTATATGAAAAGAAGCAAAAAGAAAGGAGTAAGGGTTTTATAAAAGCCTCATTTGTTTTTGAATAGGCTACAAACAACAATTTAAACAAGTAATCAAGGGAAAATCCTAAGGTCCGACCTATGTTATGTCACTCGCTTACAAACTTTTACTTGACGTATAGATCCATACCTATCTCTGATGATTCACCTAACCATCAAGAATTATTAAGAAACGATTGGGAGTTCATATAATTCCTCATAAGGTATAGACATTCATGTCATAATCATCATCCTCGAGAAAAGGCCACACGCCCATCAGGGATATACACTCCACCAATCATGATGATGCTAAGCTGGCATCAGGGTTACCAAGTCAGTTTACGTGATTTACCCTGGCTCAGGGTGCTAACCTGACCATTGGGATGTTCGCAACTCAACATCTTTACCCTCAAGACTCAAACAATGGTCCTGCCTTTCATCTCACAATGTATCAAACTGTGACTTTCCAGACACAGGCACTCATACTTCTCAGCATGGTCCTAACTCAATCGGGATTTTCTATGACTCTGTTTTTTAAGTTTCAAGACATACTCTTTTAATAATCCAGCAGAGTTCTGAAGTTACTCACTGCAGAGATTTCATTCATCCATCACATTTACTTAAAATATAGAGATAATTCAATATTAATATCATAGGGAAGGAAAATATCAACAATCAAAGTTATATACATATTCATTCTCATAGCTTCATACATTTATCATAGTTCTTATTTTAATTACTTTGATTTATCCTTATCCTTTTCTAACTTTTCAAATTTGACTATTTTAAAGGGAAAATCTTTTGTATACAATTATGACTAGGACATAGTAATAAAATTTAAGAGAAGTTCTTTTTTGATGTGGAAGGTCAGACTATGCTACAACCATAGAGCATACTTAGAGTTTCTCTCCAATTATTTCCTTTTACTAAACTTAGGGTGTTCATCTTGCAAAACCAAGACTTCTAATTAATTTCTTGAAGAAAATCATGTAATTGCATGCATTTTATCAAAACATTTATTATCTTTATTTGAACAAGATTATTTATTTATTTCCATACTAGCCATAATTTGTTCAAAATAATAGTTAAATGGTAACAAATTAAAATTTGTCTAATAAGGTCTTTATTTCTAAAAATTCTTCCTAGTTTGGGCCTAAAGTCCATTTAGTTAATTTTGACAAAACTTTATTTCTTAGATTTAATCCACAAAAATTTAGTAGAACTTGCTTTTCAAGAAAACCTTTTCTTCAACTTTTCCTAAGATCTATTTCACCGATTTGAATCAATTCAAGTAATTGTCAAAAATGCTTAATTTTAATAAAAGAAATTCATTTTCTTCTTTACCTTTTTCAAAAGGGCCGTGAGCCCATTTTGTATACAAAAGAGAATTTTTACCTTGTTACTTAGATTTTTAGTATACTATAATAAACTTTGTATCAATAATTTTTAAAGAATTTTCTTCTTACTTCATTTTTAATGGGCCGAATTCCTTTTTTAGAAAAGCCCAATTATTTGTTTTTCTTTCTAGAAATTGAATCCATTCTCTATGTAGTCCAAAATTGATTTTATAAGTTATTATTATTTTTCAACCATCTTACTCATTCTAATAGTTTAATTGACATAAAAAAATTCTTTATTTTTTCTTTCATGAAGTGGACCGAGAGCCCTTAAGAGAAAATGGGTCCCAAAATTTGTTACTCCAAGTGATCTTAAGGCTTTAAATGGTTCTTAAGAAAATAGCTAGCTTGCATAAAAATACGCTCATTGATAGTTATTCATAATAGGATATTAAATTATGATATGATACCAACAATAAGAATAAAACTTAATTAAATAACAATAGAATAGACATAACAATTTTAAGTCAATAATAAGATAAATGACAATAATTTAAATGGCAACAAGTAAAGCAAGAAATTGAAGGGCAAGAGTTTAAATAGCAAAAATTAAACAATAAAGTAAATGACATAAGGTAAATGGGCAAAAATATAAATAAAGCACAAAATAAAAATAATGGCAACATAAGGAAATAATAATAACAAGGCAAGAAAATAAACGGACATTAAAGTAAATGACTTAATAAAGCAAGAATTTAAATGAACAAGAATATAAATTATTATATAGTAGTAGTAGTAGGATTAGTAAACTAATTGGGTTTAGGGTATAACCCACACAGACACACCCATTAAGAAACAAATATAGAGCCTAAGCCTCACCCCCCCCCCCCCCCCCCTTACCTCCAAATATGGTTTGTAACTGGAAGAATAGAAGAGGAGAGGAAGCTTGGAGGTTTAAGAGCTTAAACTTAATGGAAAAGCTTTCCAGGGTGGAGAAAAAAAAAACAATCAAGAACTTGGGGAGGGAAGTGATTCACGCTTCTAGTAGTTGGGAGGCAGAGAGAGGCTCTGATTTCTGAAGTGAAGAGAGTAATAGTGTAGTGGTTGAAGAGGTTCTATTTATAGGACAAATTTAGGTACTTTTAGATTTAATTTTTGAATCAAAAACAATAGAATATCATTTTTTATGTGTGCTTTTCCCATGAGGCTGAAGGGTGATGCCCCAGACTAGTCAAAGGTTTGAAAAAACTAAAAAAAAAATATTTTATATAATTATTAGATATTAAAATAATTAAATATTAATTTAATGTGACAAAATTAGACAGAAATTTTGGGTAGGTTTCTGGAGAATCTGGCCATACCACGTTTCAAGTATTTTTTTGTGAGCCTTGCAAAAAATTTTCATATTTTTCTCATGTATATATTATTTATAATAATTTTTTTCACTAAAAAGACATTTATTAAGCCAATAAATCCAATTTTTGCCAAATAATATATTTTTCAGATTTTTCACTATTTTTACCTAAAAATAATATTGAGGTTAAAAAAACTCCTGCTAGCCTTTAGAATCAACTAAGGGTATACCGGTCATTTCACAAAAACTATCTTAATAAATTCCCAAAATTTCTCTAAAATTATTGTTAAATATTTTGAATATAAATATGATTTGAAAATAATTTTTAAACCTCTCTAGCTAAATTTTACTACTTTATCCTATTAAGCAAGTTTTTAGGGATGAATCAATTGTTTTCTTACTCCCAGATCCTAACCCAAATAAAATATTAAAATTCTAAACTAGATAGAACTTACTAATATGAATATAACCATGAGAATCATACCCTTGAGATTTCCATTTTATTTTTCACAGTTAATCATAGAATAACTAGAAAAACAAACGAGTAAATTAAAGTAAGAGTGTTACACAACGTGGCTGCCACATCATCACTTAACTGGTGGGACTTAATAATAGGGGCTAAATATGTTAACAGAGGAAAAGTACAAGGACTAAGACCGACTAAAAGTGGAAATCGAGAAATGTTTAGGGACTCAAAACATATTTAATAAAAAAAAAAGGAAAGAAGTACAAAGAACTAAAGGATTTGAGCTCTAGAGGCCCAATTAGGAAATGAAATAAAGAAAATAAAAATACGTGAATGACAAAGAATTGTGTTGGATTTAGGAGACCCATTTTAAAAATGGAAGTGATCTAAATAGAAATAAATGAACATAATTAATTATTTAAAAAAAGAAGAAGAAGAAAATAAAAGAAATAAAGTAAAAAAAAGACAAAATTAGGTGTTTACACCAACAATAACTTATTATCATTGGATAATCCATGATCACGAGCACTAGCATTCATTTAGTTCAATTTATTGCACGATAAATCAACAATAGAAGCCTACCTCTTTGAGTATCGAAGTAAATTGTATTCAATTACCAATTACTCTTCAAAATCCTCGGCAAGCTATTCAAATATGGATGCAACTCAAATGTCATCTCAAAACTATCAAGCACTTTAACAACATCCATCTTGGGAGGCATATTCAGACAACTCTCTTCTCTATTTGCTACTAAACTCAAAGCATTGTTTGCTGACACATCAATCGTTCTAGCTACCAAAGCTTTCTTTATTGCTCCCTCCCCAGCCTTAGCATCTGCTTCAATCTTCTTCTCCATTGCACGTTTTGCATCCTCAACCACATTCTTCATTGCATATTTTTTCATGACTCTAGTCATGCCTCTATTCGTATCTTCGATTCAAGGAGCTTTATCTCCAGTGACACTCAGATTATTTAGATTAAAGCTTTTGGTTTAGGAGATGAAAGAGTAAACTACTTATTAGTCCTTGAAATTGCAAGGTGCTGTCATAGTAATTTCTAAAATTAGAAATATGCCAAAAAAATTTTAAAAATTAAAATTATTGTCATTTTAGTCCTTGATATGTACAATTTATTATCATTATAGTCCTTAAATTTTATTACTTACTATCATTATGGTAATGACATGCACTAATGTGACCAATGAATTTTACTTCAGATATTTATTTGACAGTTTTCTAACTCTAGAAACTACTATGGCAGCAACCGACAATTTCAGGGCTCAAATTATAGTTCACTCATAGATAAAATGTTTAGGGTTTTTAACATTTAGAGAAGCCCCATTGTTTTTCTAGCATAAGTCCTAGAAACGGAATGTTCAATCAAATGACATATGCTATGACTTCAAGTAGCATTTTTGAGTTGTTCTCACAATTGATAAAGCAAGTCAACTCGCCCCATTTTTGAAATTGCTTTAATGAAGGTGAAGAGTAATGAATTAAAAAAATAATTCATCTCATTTAAAGGGGAGTTGACAAATTAACCAGTTGACAATAAAAAATAAATAAAAATGATTATAAAATGCGGGTGATTGTCACAATCCGCAAAAGAATGGAAAAATGAAAAATAAAAACTATTAAAAATAACAATTCATCCAATCAATCTAACATCATACAAATATTAAAAATTAGTAAGATGTATGTCTAGTCTTAATGAATTATATAAATAACAACAAATATTAGATTTAAAAATAACTAGGGGGTTAACTCACTCCGACTCTCCCTTGAGCCATTAGGTTGGCAAGATTAGAATTTTTCCATTTTTGTCGGGTTAAGCAGTTGACCTATCAGGTCCAACCTACTTTTCCCCATGTAAAGAAATTGCATGAATTTAGTTTATGAGTTTAGTTTTCTTGTACTATCAATGTAAAATTTTTTACACTCTCCGCTAATTATAAATCACTATAAATATTACTTTAAGAGTAATTATTATAAAAGTCAACAATCTTACCATTCAAAAGAATTTGTGATTGAATGATAACGTAAAAAAAAATATACACTTATCAATATATTTAAATTAAATTCCTTAAATTATATGTATTGTAAGTTGCTATTAGATATTCGTGTAAAAAAGTTTTAATGTACATATAAATAAACTCAAATTGTAATACTTCTTGGTAAAATAAGAAAAATAATTATTATGTAATATTGAACATTAAAATAATTGAAATAAACTATACAAGATATTATTAACAATTTTTGTATTCTATCTTAAATAAAAAGGCTTGATCTTTCTTGAAAAATAATTTAGAGTCAAGTTTGATCAAAACAATAATACCACCCTACCTAGAGCAAATAAGATCAAATTACGAATACACAAAATTAACTACTTCCAACGTGATATGCTTTATAATATAAAATTTATAATTAGGATAAGCTTACATACATTTTAATAACATTTAATAGTTAAAAAATAATTTTACTAAATATAATTTTACCTAACTTCTAAATATATTCCTGAGAAAATATTTTTTTAAATCAACACACATTTAAAAAACATAAATTTTAAAAAAAGTAAAAAAAAGTTTAGGGCTGTTTGTTTGCTGTTTTTAAAAAACTATTTCATATTTTTTGAAAAAAAAAGTTCCTTATTGGTCTAAATCTTAAGAACAGACTAAGCTCTAATTCTAATGACACCAAAAGCATCAGTCAAAAATTAATGAGTTAAGTTGAAGAGGACATAGGCTCCAAAAACAAAGGAAGGATTCAAAGAAGCTCTTTTCTTGGTCAACCAATCTGTCATATATTCCCTTCCCTTTGAGTGTGATGGAACGATAAGTGTCGATTGAGAATCACAAACATCCGAATATGCTCAACATTTTAAGGATGGTATCGTGTAAGGAGTTAATTTGATTTAGAACATTCCAATTAGCCCAATTGATATCATTAAAAACCTCTGGGTTTCTAGTTTTCCATATAACCCAATAGGTCACCATAAATAGAGTTCCTTTAGGTGATGCAATTAATATTTGCTTGTCAAATCCTTGCAATAAGAGGTGAAGAAGGCAGCTTGTTCAGTGAATTCCATTGCAATTTCTCCAAAATGGTTTTAGCCCCCTGACAGTCATGTAGGGAATGAAGAATTGATTCATGAGTGGTGCCACATCTATGACATGAAGGATCAAGGGAGACATTACTGGATGTAAGAAATAAATTTGTAGGGAAACTATCATGGAAGATCAAACAGAGAAGAAATTTGTTATTCTCTAGGATATTTTAATTCCAAATCCAACACCATTTCTCTGCATAGTCTCACTAAGTATCCTGTTCTTGAGTAAGCCAATGGTAAGTAGTTAAGCATTTTTGGAAAAATAAGTTCCTAAATCAAAGTTCCCCCACATACACAATCATGAGTCAGCATAAATAAAGAGGTTTTCATAAGCATTTGAATGTCAATTGGAATTTGGGCAGCCAAAACCTTTCAAATGCCATTCCCCATTATGGAAAACATCTTTGACAATCACTAACCTCATAATACTATTAATTACTTATGAGGCAAAATTAACTATATTTACATATGTAGTTAATCATATATGATGGTCAATGTAACACCCCTATTTTTGAAAAAGATACAATGACTATTTTGCCCTTAAAAGGACTAGATAATTGAGAAAATAGATAAAAATAGATAGAAGTGTCTAAAATTTATTTTTAAGTCATTTATGTACTTAGAATAATTAATAATAATTTTAGAAATCTTTCAGAAATTTATTAAGATAATTTTTGTGAAATGACCAAAATACTCCTAGTTGACTACGAGAGCAAACCAAAGACTTTTTGACTTCAAAGTATTTTGAAAAATTTATATTATGTATATTTTAATTATAAAGATTTTATTTTGAAAGAGAAATAGTAAAAAATATAACACTCTTATTTCAGCTTTTCAACCAGTATTCTAATAATTGACTAGTTAATTCTGAAAAATCGGGAGAGAATTTCAAAATTCTAATTCCCACCATCATGCTCAAAATTTTAAGAGCTATCTAGTCGTGATTTTTAATAATTTTTCGACCCGAAGCCCAAAGAAATTAAAAGATGACGATTTTGCCCCTTTTTCTCAATATTAAGGGCTGACATGAGAAAAAGATTTAATTAACATTAAAATGTCAATTTAAGCTTTGAATCATGTCATATATATTAAAATATAATTTAATAAATTTTCTGGAAATTTTTGGAGTTCCTGTGTAAAATGACCAAAATGCCCCTAGGTGTCCTATAAGCCAGCCAGTATTGGTTTGACATCCAAAAAAGGTAAAAATGGTAATTTAAGTTTATTTATAGGTGAAATATTTAATTTTAGAATTTTCATAAAAATATTTAATTTTATCTTCTCTCAATCCAACAACCTTTTCCCTTTTTTTTTCCCACGTTTTTCAACTTTTTTTCTTGATCAGTTCTTCGTCTTCATTCAACAGTCTTTTCACATTTTTCTTTCTCTATTTTTCTGTCTACCCCCTTGCCCCTTCTATTTTTTTTTCCTTATTTATAAACCCAAAATCTAATATCAATTTGTAACAGTTTTCCCCCATTTCCTTCATCTTCCTTTTCTCTATTTATTACCCCATCTTTAATAAGAATTTTGTAACCGTCCTGACTCTTCTCTCTCTTTCATTATTATTATTTATTTTGTATTTATTTTCTATAATGATGATGAACTCTTAAAGAATTAAAGTACTATTATGCATGAATACGTATAGTCATGGGCTTAAAACTTTTAATTTAACAAGAAATTTAGTTATAGACTAGCCCAACAAGAGTAAAAAATAAACATACTTAACCCAATTATTTATTTATTTTAAGTTACAATTACCTGGATAAAATTGGGTGTTCACACACATGAAACATTTGTCTTACTTTTTATTTTATTTATGCATTTTCTTTCATTTATCTTATTGTTTATTGTATTATATGCATGTTCTTATTATGGTGAATGTTGGTCATGAATACATTACAATTGTTAGATGGAGGTTGAACAAAGCAACAACATTGATGATTTTCAAAGGGGCAGTGGTTGTCAAAAGCTAATGATAGGGTGACCGTAGTTGCAATAGCAATGATGGCTATCGGAGCTATTAAAGAAAAACTTGTGGAATAAATGTGTACCTTTATGATCCAATTCCTTATGTAACAACCATCATCATATTTGCAATTGCAATCTTTTGGGTATTATGTTAGGAATTCAAAATCCAATTTCTCATATAATTATGGCTACAATGTTTTCTATAATTGCTCCAATAACCATCATCATTGTTGCAACTGCAGTCTTTTGGATATTTATGTTATGAAAAAATGTGTACGTTCATTATCCAATTCCTTATATAATCAATTATAGTTTTAATAGTAAAGCATTATTTTTGGGTTTCGTTATCATATTTTACTATTTAAATTAGATAGTTGATTTGATATGGTCTTTGATTAAAACTAAAGACTTATTATCATAGTAGAGATAATGATAATGAGAAATGCAACATCCTCTCTTTTCCTAGTTTTTTTAAAATAATTAAATAAATGATATTAATATCTTCATAATTATTAGTATTTTAGATACAATTTTAATATTTATACTTGCAAGTATTGATGAAATTATAAAAATATAATTATAATAACATTTGAAAGAGGTTTTATTTATTTGAGTTTGAAAAAAAAATTGTAAACTTAAATGAATCTATTCTTAGACTCAAATGAAATATTAATAGTTTGTTTGTTAAAAATATTTGTATTATTAATAGCGGGTTTGCATTTATTTTACTTCTAATTATATGTGTGATTTGCAATTACTGATTAAGTGCACAATATGTTTTTATTGCTAATGAATACTTTCAATATTAATAAATTCCTTTTAATATAGCTTATTATCTATTATATATTATATATTATAAAAGAAGCTTTTGCAACATAAGTAGATATCACGTGACATCATTATATCCATTCTTTTTTGGCCTAAATTTCACAAATATTTTTATTTTTTACTTCATAAAAATATATATTATATTTAATTATAATAATTAAGACGTTTATAACAAGTATATATTCTAATTAAATTCATCAATTAAATCATTAAATTCTATATATATAGATAGATAGATAGCTAGATTAAAAGTTAACAATTATATTCTAATTCAAATTACAACATATTCAAATTAGGATTATATTAAATTAATGTAATAAGGTAATTAGCAATATTCATGCTTTGAACATTCAATCATTCCTTTTTAAAATATTGAATTATTATTATAAATAATTTATTGTGTGAATACTAGGCCTTATGATAACATGTCTTTCAATTTTGATTCCATTGCAGATATCAATGTTCAGGATATTTACCTATGCAATCTTCAAAACTTTAAGGCCTTCATTTTTTTTTACTTGTTTCATGTTTTTATTGTATATTTATTTTATTTTTATAGAATTTATTTGTTTTTTGTTTTATACTTTTATCCCTTTTTGTCTTCTTTCTACCTTTTTCTTCATTCTCTTTGAATTCATTTTTAAATTTTTCCTAATATTTGACATTTGCATGATGATATTATTTTGTTATTTCTATATAATTCAACTATTAATTAAAATACATAAATTGATTAAAGGAGGGGTTTCATATAAGAAGATAAAACATATAACTATGTTATAATAATAAGGATTAATATTTCTTTTTTTTTTTATAATTTTAATTTTATTTTATTTTGCTTTTTTCTTTCCTAGAAGTATTTCTTTTATTATTCTTTTAATTTTTTTTAAGTTTCATCTTTTCACCTTTTCTATTTTTTATTATCTTCTTTCTCTAGATTAATGTTCTATCTTTTTTTGTTTTTTTTTTTACTAGTTTTTAAAAAAATTAAAACATTTAGAATTTGAATTTCTATGCTAACATTATTTAATAATTTTTGCAATTTCAATTATCAACAAGGAGTAAAAACTTAAAAAGGGTGTTTCACAAAGAGAAAAAAAAAAGGAATCTCATAGTGATGCAAAAAACAATTTTACTCTTTCTCCTTCTCTATACACGCATGCGCACACACGCATACTCATACACCATTTTGTATAAATTATTTTTATAAGTAATATTTCTAATATTTCATGCATCACATGCCAAAGAAATATATATTGCTAAATGTATTAATCATTTTTTATATGATAATCGCTTTATTATTTCAATTTTTTGTTTAAATTTTAAAACACATAAGAACATTTCTATTTATTAAATCTTATGGCAATTATTATCATCACAGTAATTCTTTTTTTTAATCATCAAAAAATAATTCTTTTTTCTCTATAAATAATTTTTATTTTATTATCTTTTAAGTAATTAATAAGAGAAAATAATTTAATAAAACAGTAATTTGGATATCAAATAAGATTATGTTTAGATCAAGATATTATATAATTAGTTTAAAATTTTTTAAATGACATATATAACAAAGAATAACTATAAAACCAAAATATCAATAAAAAAATATATTTAGACAGCAATAATTTATTCAAGTGCCTACAAATTTAATTAGCCTGTTGTTTGATTGATGCTGTCTTTTTCTCTTATTTTTGTTATCTAATGGAAACCAAATTTTAAATGACAAAATCAATTATTACAAACTATATTATATATAAATTTTTAATTCATAGCAACATTAAATTGTGATTATTTTGTACATATTTTAAGACATTAAAATTTTAACATCATGACTTCAAGAAATTGGAATGGATGTGATTACAAAATTTTACCATTAAATTGTATCATTTTGTACATATTTTAATATCATAAAAATAATATCATGATTATCAAAAAAGTGGGAAAAAATTATAAATAATGAACAAATTAATAATTAAAATTAGGAATAGTGTATGTGAGGATGATGTCTACCCAATTTTAATGTAACATAGAATACATCAGAAAAAAAAAGCTAATATATCATAAACTAGAATTTCTATTCTAAAAAATGGGAAATCAGATCAAGATAAGATGATTTTTTTTTCCTTGCAATAAATATGTTTAAAAGGAATGAGTAAGAATTTAAAATGTAACAATGTAATCTAAAATATATCATTCTTTAATCATACTGAAATTTTTAGATATTATCTAATGTGTTATTACTAAAGTTTAAAACTATATACAAAGTAATATATTTTTTGTCATATAAATATTTTAATTCAAAGAAGAATGTTCATTATCGAAAGT
>QUWT01000063.1:0-30749 GCA_004329165.1 Spatholobus suberectus | reverse complement strand
ACATGTGATTTTTTTATTTTTTTACTTTTAAATCTAATTCTTTTCAATAAAATTAAATATATGAAAATGTATATTTTATACTTTTAAATGTTTTTCTTTTACTTTATATTTTTAAAATTTTACTTGAATTAATTTTATATATTTTTTCATAATTTTTAGTATTTTAAAATATAGTCTTTATCAATGCATAGAAAAAATTACAAATGATAATGAAAATAAACATAAACTATGTATATTAATAATATTCTTTAATGAATTAAATATATTTTGGTACCTTAAAATGTTTCGAAATTCAGTTTTTATTCTTATAAACATTTAATACATTTTTAATCTTACATTTATAAAGAAATACTATATTTTAGTCCTTTATCAAAGATTAAAAACATATATTTGTTATAATATAAAAACTAAAAATCTATTAAATTTTTATAAATCAAATTTCAAGATATTTTGGGAACCAATATATTTTACCCCTCTTTAAAATATGACGCATCTTCGATACATCAGCATCAACGTTGTCTACAATAAAATTAATAAAATAACCTAACACAAAGGCTGTCTCACTCATAAATTAAATACAGTGGCACGAAGTCTTCGGGAGTCATCATCCTATACATTAGGCCAACATAAAAAGAGACATGTAAGGTGGCAGCTATTATTGAAGAGAAACCTGAAACTCCAATTAATTTCTCCCGACCAACAGGTTCTGAACTATATCCATTCTCATCTTGTTAATTTTCTTTTATTTTTTTATCTTTTTGGTGTTTAATTGCAGTGTCTACTAATTTCCTGCTCTTTGGTGATTTATTGCGTGTTCTATATTTGCAATTTCTCTAAGCAACATAACTGATTAGCTATTTGTTGGAACATACTGTTCACTTTTCGTGTCTTTCTTTAGTTTGATACTAACTGAGACAAAGTCTTCTAAAATACTTTCTTTTTCAATTTTTATTCTTACTAAGTCCTATAAATGCAAGTGGTTCTAGGCCATTTGGGAAACTGATACTTGTTTTCAGAATGGTTAGCGCAACCGATTTCCTTTCAGATATGTTCACCTGCTGAAAGAAACAGTCATGAAAACAAGTTGATTCAGTGGTGGTAGTAGTGGCGACAATAGCAATAGTGGCGATAGTGGTGACAGTAGTGGTGGAGGTAGTGATAACAATAGTCTCATAAGAGAGGTGATTAATTGGTTTTAATCTTAGCCACAAATTTATTTTAATATGATCTAAGGACTATCATACACACACACTCAAACTTTTAAATCTCAAGTTTCAAGAATACATTATCTAAAAAATATTAACTTAAAAGTTATTTTTAAACTTACAAAATCATAGAATATACAAACAACTTTAAATTATTTTTAATTTTAATTTTAAGTTTAATGTAATTTTTAAGTACCAAAAAATTAGATCAAATGCTATCTTAATCCTCTTAATATGATACTCTTACCCCTTAATAGAGGTGGTTTCCTCCTTCTGACCAAAAAATAAAATAAAATTAGTGGTTTCTTAACTTATGTTGGGAAGGGATTCTTTTAAGAGTAATTTACCGTTGTAGGCAATTCCATCTCTAGATTATTGAATTAGTATAATTTATAAGTTTTTTTTTCCTTTATGAAATTGGAGTAAGTCTAGATGTTTATAGGAATGAGTAAGGGACAGGTTTATTTTTGTCCTTACTTAGTCCAAATTTTTGATTGAGTTATTTATTTAAACTAGAACCTGACTCAATCAAGACCCAAAATATGTGGGACGAGACTAGGTTAACCCAATGTTTTAACATAATATATCAATATTAACATTATGTATAGTTAGATTGTAGAATAAAAGAAGTATAAAACTTAAATTATTGTATATTTTATAATATATATTTTAAAATAAATAATAATATTATAAATAATATCATGTTATATAAAATATTACCTGTTAAATAAATTTTTTTATTATTAATACTCAATTGTTCAACAAATTATACTTTTTAAAGAATGTAGGACACTAAACCGGGTTGGGATGATTTGAAGTATAACGTGAACCCATCCTAAAAAATGCATTAGGTCTAATTTCAAAATCCAAACCAGTCCAAATCAACCTCGAGCCAAGATGGGTCATTGGGACGAGTCTGGTCTTGTTCACCCCTAGATGTTTATAATAAAATAGAAATAACAAGTTAAGAAGCCTGAGGGAGGTGGGCTCAACACCTGATCAATAAATTTGTCTATGTTTAGAACATCATCATGTTTAATCAATAATAATAATAATAAAAAGATATTTTTGGTATGTGTAAGGACTCAAAGATTGAGAAAGCTCCATGACAACTCACCTTAACATATCCTTCTTGAAGAAGAATCTAAAAAACCCAATTGAAAGGCCTTTTGCTGCACAATCTCAAAAATAAAGTTCCTTAAAACATACATTATTGAGATCTGAAACCAATTGCCTCACTTTCGAAACAATTGCTTCCCCTGAAATCCATTTGCCCAAAAAAACAAAATCATTCCTCCTATGCCAAAGGTTCTCAAGAATTGATCTAAAAGTCAAAGCTCATGACTTGTTGGCTAGTGACCTTATATCTAGATTAATCATTAACCACTCATTAAAGTGGAGGGAATAGAACACATGGCCTATGTTGCCTATCCACCAAGAAGCTCCAAGTGATTCTAGAATGAGAGCAATCATAGAGGATGTGTTCAATGGTCTCATCCAAGAATGACATAAAGGAAGGATGTGAGATCCTTATGACCTCTCCTTTTATGCAAAACATTTATAATCAATGCGTTATGACACACTTCTAAAGGAAGACTTTCACCTTCTCTTGACCAAGCCATTTCCATATCATCGTGAAAAGTTGATTAGTTGGGGAGCTTTGTTGATCACATTTCATATCATAAGATGAACTCATTGAGAACATATCAAACATCAGGAGATGCTACAAGAAAAAAGGTCAAATAACCACAAAAATAAGCAACTAATTGAATCAGTTGCTACCAGCGACTAATTTAGCGACTGATTCAACCACTAGTCATATTGAAGAATATATTAGCGATCATGTGTTATGGATTAATTTATGTGGTTACAAAGCCAATGGGTCACTAAGTCATTATTATACGAAAACTTTTCAAAATCCATTTTTATTGACATATAGAGTCCAATTTTGTGATTGTTTAATTACCATTTAGCAACCAAATCATGTTCGATTTGCTAGTTGTGGGTTCTCTTTTGCCAGTTAGCAACTAATTAGGCATCAATCGCTAAATAACCAAATTTTGAAAGGCAAATAATGATTGAATGGATGTAGTTGCTAAAACGTGGCGTATGAAAAAACTTTGGTTGCTAATCTAGATTCCATAAGTGATGTTTTTTTTCCTTTCTCATTTTCATTTTCATTTCCCAAAGCTTTCTCTCACTTTCTGGCGCTCTCTATCCCCTCTACCCTTTCCTAAAACTCTTTCCCCAACCTTTCATTTTCTCATTATTTCCAACATACACACAATTCCTCTTCTCTTCTCTGCATAGCTACATTCTAAGCTCCTTCACTCTCCTCTTGCCTTTGCTCTCAAGGCAACGAGGGGTAAGTGCCTTTTCCTTTTTTTTATTTTTTATAACATGTGTGCTTCAATTTTTGTGTTTTGTGTTTCTTTTATCATTTTTGGCTTTTGCAAAATAAAAAAATATTACATTAAGTGTCATAAAATGGGAACTAATGCAATAACACTAATTTTTTTTAGCAAGAACTATTAGAAGTTTATTTCATTATATTGACAAAAACTGATGAAGCAACAAATTCATATGCATAGTCTCACATCCTCTTATCTTTCTTAATTGAACCAACTAAAAGAAGTAGAGATTTCAATAAAGTGAAATAGAAAGTGAGAAAGATGGAAGAAAATAAGAAATTTGAGAACCAAATTGAATTGGATCTCTATATTGAAAAGTTTTCTCTGAATTTTGAAGTATAATCACAATATATCATTAAAGCTTTCTCTCTGACTAATAACAAATCCATAATTGACTAGCGTTTAAACACCATTCAGTTGGGGGTCTATTTGAATTAACTTAACAAAAATATTACACACAAGCAGAAGACCAACCACTCTACTAAATTTGTCTAGTATCAAAGCAACTTAGGTGATTTGACCTTGTTTTATAAGAACCACTTGATTATTTCTTTTCTCTACCCTACCTATTCCATTCTGTTCTTTTCTCCTTATTGCATATTTAATGAGACACAAGCGTAATTGTATGAATGGACTAGAAAACTAGTGAATCAACCAGTTGTTTGTTGGGAATTGAGGAATGAATTGAAACCACACCAAAACCACCTTCAAAGAACCCATAATACTCTAGAATCCTTATGGCTTCTTGCCTCCTTTTCTGTTAAGTTTCAAAGTTCAAAGGGCTTATGCAATTTGTTGGTAGCTGGCACAATGCATGAGCTTGAAATGGTTGAGCAAATAATGAAAATTGTTCATTAAAATTGAATTGAATGTGATACAATTTATGGCTATAGTTTGTTGCTATCTATTATATTTTAAAGTGATATTAATGACTTTGACAATTTACATATATAAGGCACTATATTACAATGATTTAGTATGCATTAAATATTATTTATTAATTGTTTTTTTTCCTTTTATTTAGGTTGTGTTTTTTGTTATCCATATCTAAATAAATGTTAAATTTGATCTATAGCTTCTAATTTGAAAATACATTTGAATGTTGATTATAATTTGTTGAGCCATGTTTAATCAAAGTGTTTGAATGTGATTGAATGAGGAGGAAAATGCTAGAGAAGGGTGTAGGAAACATGATTCTAAGTGAATGTGAAGGACTTTCCTTTCTTTCCCTTGCTCAATTTTGTTTTCTTCTACCTTCTCACCCACCAACATAGGACAAGTTTCCTTTTATATGGCCAAACCTCTTTCAAGAGAAACAAGCCATATAAAGGACTTTGTACTCCACATGCATGGTGTAATAGCAAAATTTGGATACCAAGATTTTTCTTAGATCAACTTCAATGCATAAATGAGCGAACTTTGCTCTCCCAAGTGAAAAATCTAGACCTACAATGCCTTCCTTATGGACTATAAATGTTTGTCAGTGCAGACCATGCTCTAATTGTATTCCCAATTTTGAAGAGGATCTTCTTATCATTGAATTCTATAAGCAACCCTGATATCCTAACCTACACAACCACTCTTCTAAAGTCATCTTCAAAAGGAAAAAGATCTAGGCTTCCATTGTTGGACCAAGACATAATCATTCGCAATTAACCAAGTACTAGCTTCAAAAACATACCAAATATCTTTCCAATCTTCAAATCTTACTAAAAATAGTCATTTTCTATATTAATATGGCATTCATACCAATGTCTGGCTTCCACATCTTAGCCAACCTATTTTGCATCATCTTGAAGCTTACCTTCTTCCCTAAGACCTTGACAATGACCGACTGTCTCCAAGGCTCACACTCTTGCTTCCGATCCTACTTATAAACTTTTACTAGCAAGCATAATACATCCTTTTTTTCTAACTCAACTATAAATTGATCCTCCTCATTTGAGCTAGAGTCCTCATCCAAGCTTGATGTCAGTATCTACTTCAATTCTTCTTCTTAATCATCCTTTGAAGCCTTAAAGGATTCATTCACTCCCACACAAATATCCTTGTAAAAACAACCCTCCTTTGGATTTGGGCTTCAGTTGCAAAGGGAATAAGCTCTTCCCTTGGATCCCCCCTTTGTCTTCCTTCACATCCTTTAAGGGAAGTGTTTTAGGCACCATTTCTTCTTCCTCATGAGTGACTTCATTTATGACTTGCACCTTGGCTTTCTTAATGCTTCGATCAAGCTAGTTGACTTCCTCTTTTAAAAGTGTAGGCGAAACCTTAGCAAAACTCATTTTACCCTTTTGCTTCAAATGTTTTAGATTTTGTAAACTCAAAAAGACTAAGGAATAAGTTTAAAGACACATAATATTTATTGAAAATTAAATTAATAATTTACCTCAATAATAACTATCATCTTCTTTACATATTCAATTATAATACATTTTTATGAAAAAAAAAAATTTTGTTTACTTTCTCTTCAAAAATAAAACATGTCATTTTTTAGTTTTGTAATTTTAAATATACTTCTTTTCAATAAAATTAAATATATACACATAGATTTTATACTTTTAAATGTTTTTCTTTTACTTAGTATTTTTTAAATTTTTACCTGAATTAATTTATATATTTTTTCCCGTCATTTTTAGTTTTTAAAATATATTTTCTTACCTATAGAATGCATATAAAAACTTACTAGTGACAGTGAAAATAAAAATAAATTATGTATATTAATATTCTTTGAAATATGACGCATCTTCAATACATCAGCATCAGCGCCATCTACCATAAAATTAATTAAATAGCCTGACATAACAGCTGTCTCACTCATAAATTAAATTAAATACAGTGGCATGAAGTCTTCATCAGTCATCCTATAGATTTGGCCAACATAAAAACAGGGACATGGAGTGAGGTGGCACTGTGGCAGCTATTATTGAAGAGAAATCTGAATCTCCAATTTCTTCCAACCAACAGGTTCGGAACTGCATCCATTCTCATCTCGTTTTCCAATTATTTTTTTTGGTGTTTTAATCATAGTGTCTACTAAATGCTTGCTCTTTGGTGATTTGTTATATGTTCTGTATTTTTAAGCAATATAATGTATTAGCTGTTTGTTGGGACACTCAATTCACTTCTCTTGTCTTTCTTTACTTGATACTATCTGGGGTTGAAGTCTTCAAAAATGCTTTCTTTTTCTTACTAAGTCCTATAAGTGCAAGTGGTTCTTGGCCATGTGGGAAACTGATACTTATTTTCAGAATGGTTGGCAACCGATTCGCTTTCAGATATGGTGGTAGAGTGAAGGTGAGAAAAGATGAAAAAGGGAGTAAAGGAACTCGGGTTTTTATGATTTAAAGTTTATAACTAGAATAATTAAACTGACCTGTTTCTTTGTTAATGAAGCATTTCTACAACATATTTTTCTTTCTTTTCATGCGTGCGTTAATAATATAATCAAGTCAGTATTATTGTCAAAAAAACCTAACAAATTGGCTTCTTGTGTGGAGTTGATAAAATGGGCCATCCTGTCTTATGTGGGCCGGCCTAATGCAGATTGTGGGTTCCAGCTGCTCGGGTTAGAAAAAATTAGATTTAATTCGAGCTTGTGAAAGCCTCCCCTTTTTTTTTTTTTTTCATATTTTTAGAGATTTTTTAGGTTAAGCACATGTTTGTGACAGCTGAAATCTGAAGATTTCAACTGTTTTTTTAAAGAAAAAAGCTGTTTGTAAGTCTGTATAAAGTTAAAAAAATTTGTGTTTAATTTTCACTCAAAATTTAAAACTCAAATTTTGCATTCAGGCCGTCAAATCTAACCCATGTGTTGCAATGACCTGTTTTTTAATTGAATCTTTAATAAAAAAAATGATGTGTTTGCCCTTGGTCTCTTTATATTGAAGTGACGTGTTTGCTGAATTAAAGGAAGTTGAAGTTGGGTTGCTGTAACAATGGCACATGCTACTCATAGCAATCCTACTCCTGCTGATGCTTCATTATCTGAAACCAAATTTATTAAGGTGATGCAACACGTCATCGACATTCCAGTCCTAGAAAATCTATGGTTGACTGAGCGTAGCATCTACAAGGTTCCCTGCACTATCCGAAAGGTGAAGGAGGAAGCCTACACTCCTCAGTGCATCTCAATAGGCCCAATTCACCATGGCAAAGAAGAACTCAAGCCAATGCAAGAGCACAAGCTAAGATACTTCCAATTCTTCTGGGAGCGTGTCTCAAACGAACAAGCCATGGAGACCTACAAACACTACCTCGAGATCAAAGAAAAAGAGATTCGGAAATGCTACGGAGAGAGATTTGACATGGACAAAAAGAAATTCGTGGACATGATGCTGTTGGATGCTGTGTTCATCATGGAACTCTTGTTGAGAAACTGTAAGTGGAAATCACACAGTTCCAAGCACGAGCAAGACCTCAAGCAAACCAAATCGTTTCGAGAGAGACACAGTGATGATCTCATCTTGACGCAGTCCTGGCTCAGCAGGAACATCACTAGGGACTTGATCCTGTTAGAGAACCAAATCCCTTTCTTTGTGCTGCAGGAACTCTATGACACCGTTGTCCCTGGTAATAGCAAGAGGGAAGAACACACTGCAGGCTTTGTTGATCTTGCCAACGAGTACTTCGCATTCTATGACACCCAAAAGTCTTCTTCTGATGAAACCAAGAAACAATATTTGTGTGGATTCATGCCTAGCACTTCCAAGGGACCTTGTGAGTCAAAGAGCAAAGATAGGTGTGAGAGTCCAAAACACTTCACTGATCTTATAAGAAGCTGTTTCGAGGAACCTTGTAAGTCAAAGAACAAAGATAACGGTTCCAAGGAATCTTGTAAGCCAAAGAGCAAAGATAGCTGCTTTGAGAATCCAATACACTTCACTGATCTGATAAGGCGCTTTTACCTTCCCACTGAGCGCGAAAGCGGTCGTGCTAGTCATATTCTAAGAACCGCAACAAAGTTGCAAGAATCAGGGGTGAGCTTTGAGAAAGGTGACAAGGAAAGTGTGTTACTAGAAACAACCTTTATCAAGACGCGAATTCTGAGTTCATTTCTTTGCCTTGGTTGCTTTCCATGCTTGAAGCCCTTCAAAGCACGTTTTAGAATCCCCCAGTTGAAGGTGGACCACACAACTGAATGTGTGTTCAGGAACCTCATTGCCTTTGAGCAGTGTCACTATCCGGAGCAGCCTTACATTTGCAACTATGTTTCTCTCATTGACTCTCTTATTCACACGCAGCTTGATGTGGACTTGCTGGTTGAGAAGGAAGTGATTGTGCATGAGTTGGGGAGTCATAAGGAAGTGGCGTCTCTTGTTAATGGTCTATGCAAACATGTTGTGACAAACTCAACGTGTTACTATGAGACTATAAATGAGCTCAACGACCATTACATGAACGATTGGAACCACACCGTGGCAGCGTTGAGGTTCGTGTACTTCAGAGACCTTTGGAGGGCAAGTTCCACTGTGGTTGGGATTGCTGTGCTTGTTTTCGCTGTGTTCCAATTCCTCCGTGCTGTGCGTGTTCTCTTCTAGAATGTTCAAAATGTAACTCAGTTTCAATTTATATATGTGGTTTTAATGCTTCATCGTATTATGTACATATGATGGTTGTTTTGTGCATACGCATGGATTAATGTATAAACAGTACTGTGTCAATAGCGAATGTAATCTCATCAATAATGCAACTAATGCAATGAACCCTGAATTCTTATGATGCTACTAGAACACACTCTGGCCATTATTAAGAAAAAAATTTGTCGGTAATTAAACATAGTAGGGAGTAGTGTTAGAAATGTACGTGTATATTCTTAAAACAAAAATGATTTATGGATACTCAAACCTAATCTATTTTCAGAAAGAGAAAGAGAGAAAAGCGGAAAAATAATAGGCGATATGATTGACAAAAAAAATAAAAGATGTCAATAAGGTGCTGTGTGAGTATACATATATCATTAAAGAAAAACTTTATTTGTTAATTGTTGATTTGATTCTCTATAATAGATATTATGCAGTTAACAATTAATTAGGTAGTGTAACCGTGATCCTGCAATTTCGATATTGGCCTAACCAATGGCAATGGAGTTTTAATATTTGGTAGCATTTCATGAAAGAGCATACATGCATTTTAATTGTTATTTCATAAACCAAAAATTAATGGGTAAATAAACTTGAAAAAGTTATTTATATATTTTTTTTTCGCGCTAAGGATTTATATTACTGTTTGCTATGGAGAACATGTTAAATTATCTAAGTATTTAAATTATTATTTGATATTGTACGGGAATATTTTAAAATCTAGATATGTTTTTATTGTAATTCTCAGAACCTTGCACGTGTTAAATAATAATTTCGGGTATAGAGCGCAAAATTTTACTCCACCATGAATTATATGTATTGAAATTAATTTAATTTCAGGTCTTGCAAAAATATTGGTTATATGATACGATGAATTAATTTAAACAAATAATATTAGTTAAATTAGTTAATAATATAATTATAATTTAGGTAGTGCTGCGAAACATTCGACGCATATATATATCACTCTTATTTTTCTTATATTGGGAAATTGTTGGCAGCTGAGAAATTAAAAGGAACTCAGCTAACAAAATGGAAGACTATTCAGTATGAGTATTTGTGAAAAGTGAGTTGAGTTTGGGACAGCTATACCTTAGTCTAATGAGATTGCTATGTGGGAGTAGTCCGAAAAGCTTTGGCGCTAGCATCTATTCGGCTAAGTATGCCTAGGCAGATGCTGTAAAGCTCGGCTAACCTTGTTGAAGGGAGGATTAATGCGAGAAATAATCTGAGGGGTTTTAAGAATGATAAGATTCTCCACAATTTCAGATGCAGAATATTCTATATTGTTGAAAATTGGTCAAGCCCACACTCCCTAAAAAATAGGAGGTGGGTTAGTAGCAGGTTCCAACGCCTAGAAGTGGTGGTTAATGACTGATTTCTAGAAGATTCGGGTAATGGAGCGAGAGGCCTAAAAAATAAGGACAATTTTGAGCCAATACGAGACATGCGAACCCACCAGATTTGCTGAATCAAGCCATGGTCAGCCAATCCAATGGCCAAGATAAGCAAAATGGATAGGAGACTAGCTGAATAGAATCTTAGCCACAATCTAGGTAGTTTATAGCAGAAAAACGTGGTTGTTATGATGTTATCTGCTTACATAGTATAAATAAGTCATGTACTTCAAGTTTTACACATATCTAATCAATCAAACAAACTTATTTATCAATTTATGTTGTATTTATTTTCTTTTACAACTTTATTTATAGTCTTTATTTACTGCTTTCAACCTTTACTTTTTCGCAAAAACTCAATTCCACTTTTACCTAGACCAAGTGCTTCGTAAAAATGACTTGGGGACCCATTAGCTGAAAAGCAAATTTCCCTTCTCAGAACAAATTGGCTGATCTTATTTTGGAATGGTGTTGGAACAACTAGTCGAATCATTCGACTAATTATTCACACGACAGCAAAATTGGCAAGCTTGGTAGGACCAATGGGTGAGCACATCCAGAAGTTTGATTTTCCAAGACTTGACTATTCCTAACACATGCACCTAACGTCTGGTGGAACTCTAATTGATATAGAATCAGGTTCAAAGAAAAATGGTTCGCACAAAGGAAATAAGATAGTCACCTTGGGGATGCCTACGTTGTTAGCAATTACCACGACTTCTCAACATGCGTAAAGCACGCCGGTAGCAGTCACTACACCCATCGCTTCAACTAGCACAACTATAGTAGAAGCATCTAATGTGATGACAACTTCATTCATTCGGCAACAAATAGTATAGGGATATATGATGTCCTGCTCCAACTATTTAAATAGTTAGTTGACATAGTGAAACTTATGGTCATAATGAGGTTCAACAGGCGAGAGAGCTAAAGAATAGATGGGCGAATATGGGGGGAAATTTAGCTACGTCAAATATACATGAATATTCTGACCAGCCGAACTAAAGGTAGATAATTGTAGCTGAAACTAGCCAGGTATTAGTAAAAACTGAAGAAGGGCCTTAATACCAGGTCTAGTCAAGTTACGTTTAGGCAGGACCTCTTCATGTGGTCTAGCCAAATGTTGGTTCGGCAAAAGTTTGGGTTCCCTAATCTAGTCAAACTTGGTTGAGGCAGGGTTTCCTTTGAGGACTTAGTTGAGCTATGCAAATTTAGTACCTATTAATCAATTTTCTAGTTCCCATTAAGTCTTTACCACTACTAGTCCTAGTGGGCAAGTAGCAAGAGATTATTCTAACTAGTTTAGTGTGCAAACTTCACAGGTGAATCTAGCCAAAAGGCCACCAAATGCAACAAGCCAGATTAGATTGCCATACATTCAACTGAGTAGTTCAGTCAACAAAATGAATACACAAGCTACTAATGCTGGTCCTAGCAAATATGTTACTTTCAGCATGGTAGATATTTCATAAAACTTCCCAGAATATTCATGGAGTCCCATTCAGCTTAGTTGACCAATGTATTAGCAGGCGGCTAAATAGGTACCTCAACAAAAGGTACTCTTACTTGGGAAAATAATTAGGCCTCTAATACCGAATGGAGCCTAGCCAACTCTATCTCGGCTGATTGACCCTAGAGTAATAGCCAAAACCATGTGCAAATATTTTGGCATTCAGTTGAAGCCCATGGAGAGACCAATGTACTGAAAGCCCTATCCTGATTGGATTGATAAGATGATGCCTTTACCAAAAGGGTTTAAGGACCCTTGACTTCATTACCATGGAGCATATTGGCAGGTTTACGACGCAATATGGGCAAAAAGGTCAAAACGAATACCACAAGCTTCAGTTGTTCCCATTGTCCTTGACAGGAGTGGCCTTTACCTAGTATTCATCTTTGCCCCTTAGTATTCACTCCTACAAGCCTCAACCCGAGGTTACCATAGCCGATTTGATGAACCTTAAACAACAGGTTAATGAATCAGCAATGGACTTCATCAAGAGGTTTAGGAAAATGGCCAACAAATGTTCTATACAATTCCCTAAAGCTGAACATGTAGCCATGGCCATTAGAAATATGCACCTTTAGCCGAGGGAGAAATTAATGGCTCAAGAATGTGCTAACCTAAGTAAATTAGCTGCTAAGGCTATCGAATTGAGTAATTTATCATGGATAAGGAGCAAAGGCTGGCTAGCTGAGGCAGAGGACCACATCTGGTGTCCATTGTGGATATTGAAGATTATGACAAGATGCCAAATGGCCTAAAGGCTGAGGTAATGGCAACCAAAATGCTTAGGGGCAAACCATATTCTTGTTCAGCCCTAAAACCAACAAAGGGAAATGGGGCTAGCTCATTAGCAAATAAGACAAAGTATTCATTCGACATCTTCAAGACTGATCAAATCTTTGATTACTTACTGAAAGATCAATAAGTGACTGATGGATAGGCACAAAATCTTGTTTGTTGAAGAGCTAAAGGACAATAAGTATTGCAAGTGGCACAACTCCTAAAGAGAATCCACATTGAACTGTGTGGTGTTTCAGTAAACTATTCAAAGAGCTATGAATGAAGGGAGATTAAAGCTTGATAATAACAGCATAGCTAAAATGACTATAAACATTGACCATTTCTCTACCATTGACATTAACATGGTGTCATGCTCCAAGTCCAAATAAGGAAAAAAATGCCAAGTAGATGTGGAGACTGAACTTAGTTGAAGCCGAGCATAAGGCAACGGAAGAAAGAGCCAAGCCGAGTGTGTTTGAAAGGATAGGGAACATACCAAAGACATCTTGGGGGATATAGGCTCCCCACCAAACTCAACTTAATGTGTTCGATAGGTTGACATAAGAGTCTTCCCTTAAAGGTTTTTCTTCACACATAAAGTATGCCACCAATTCTTATAGGCTTTCAAGGCCTAAGACAATTGAGATAAGATGTGTGCTAATCAAGGCCAAAGAAAAAAAGATGTTTGGCGACCTAAAGGAATAGAATTAGCTAAGTAAGAAAGTTATTGATAAGCTTATATTAATGATGAATCTATATCTAAGGGAAAGAAGAGGGTAACAGAGTTCAACATAAAGAATGGCATGAGAATCCTACGCATCACCATGAGTAATGATGCGTTTAAACCATAAAAATGGTGAAGCCCTTGGCAGGAATAAAAAAGGAGTAGTGGACCCTCAATCGGCAGAACAACAAGCAGGAGGTTCAACCGAAGAGGTAGACTCATACACAAAAGAGAAGGCAACAAAGGTTAAGAGCAATGCAAAAGGTGAAGCAAATCCTAACAGCTTTAACTAGGCCAAAAGAAAAGGACTAGAGGGCATCTCAACTTTCGAAGTTATTGAGGCTCTTAAGAAAGCCTTTGGAGTCCTAAAGCAGTAGGATTCAACAGACCTTGTTAAAGAAGCATCTTAGTTGAATACTGAAACCAGTGAAGAAGTGATTAATGAACCTGGGCTGGCAAAGGAAGAGCTGAATGATAAGGAAGGATAGCTAGCTGATCAAGATCTAGATGATTCCTTGCTCAACACCTTGCTGAATGAGGAAGGGGATTTTCTGCTACAAAAATTGATGTGATCAGTCTTATCCTTAGTGAGTTTCAGGCAAGTGAACAACCTAGAGGGCGATGTGTTTATCGATGAAGGTAGAATGGGCAGCTCTGGCAAAGACTTTGGCTAGTAGCTAGAAAGAAATGGTGTTCAACAAACCCACTAATGACATGGTGAGGTATCTTAAGCCTTTGTATATTAAGGCTCACATTAATGGCAAGGTTGTCAACTGAGTATTTGTTGATGGTGGGCCAGTACTGAATGTCATGTCGCTAAACACTTTGAGGAAACTAGGGAAGGCAAAAGAGGACTTGGTGCCACCAACATAAAGATGACCAACTTTACTACCGAGGCTACTATGACCTTGGGGATGTTGGTGGCCGAGGTCATTATGGGGTCTAAGACCCTTAGCTTGACTTTCTTTGTGGTGGATGCTAAGCCTCTGTATTCTGTCCTACTTGGAAGAGACTAGATTCACTCTAGCCAATGTGTTCCCTCTACTTTGCACCAATGTCTTATGTTCTAGGAAAAGGACCAAATGGAGAGGGTTCTAACTAACAAGAGCCTATTTTTAGCTAATGTGAAGTTAGCAAAAGCACTATCTATTCACCCCACATAGAACCCATAAAGATCCTTGAAGGATATGAAGAAGGATCTTAGGAGGCATGTAATCTAGTTATAGAAGGCTTCAAGGTGGAACTTCAAGCTGATTCACGACCTTCAAATCAGTAGGATCCATGAGTAGACAAAACTAGGTCCTAAAAGATCTTTTGGTTCAGGTGACCTTGTTTACAACTGAAAACAGGATAGCCAAATCAAGGAACCCTAGGGAAGAGGAGCTGGATGAGTCAACATCTGAGGGGCAAGGTTTTAAGAACAAGCTATTCTCCTTAAATCAACCGAAAGGACCTAGGGGGCAGAGTAAGTCTGTCTGCCTTAGTTGAAGCCAAAGTATGTGAATCACCAATACCAAGGAAGATGCCTATGTTTGAGGCATAATACCTTTTGGAGGAAGTGAACTAGGGAACGAAAGACGAGCCTTGAATGACCAAAGTTAGTAGCTTGTTAGCTGAAATCGAGAAGAATTAGCTGATTGGGCTCATTAGACAATACTGAGATTGTTTTGCATGGGACTACCATAATATGCCAAGTCTGTCCAAGACCTTGGTAAAGCATCGATTGTTGATTAAGGAAGGTTTTAAGCTGCATAAGAAACCACCCAAGAGATTTAATCCTCAACTTAAGCCACATATTAAAGTCGAAGTGGAGAAATTGTTTAAAACAGGCTTCATTAGGACAGCCAGGTATGTTGAATGGTTGTCAAACATTGTTCCAATGATTAAGAAGAATAGTTAGGTGAGAATCTATGTCGACTTCAGGAACTTGAACTTAGCCGCTCCCAAGGATGATTATGGTATGCCTATGGCTGACTTGTTTGTCGATGCTGCAGCTAACTGTGGTATCCTCACTTTCATGGATCGACATTCAAGTTACAACCATATATTTGTAGCCAAGGAGGATCTTCATAAGATCTCTTTTAGGTATCTTGGGGTGATAGGGGTATTTGAGTGGCTTGTGATGTTGTTCAACTTGAAAAATGCCGAAGCCACCTACGAACAAGCCATGAAGGCCATCTTCCATGAGTTGATTGACAAAAGTATGGAAGTTTACATAAACGATGTGGTAGTTAAGTCCATTGACTTCGATCAACATTTAGCTGATTTGGAACAAGCACTGCAAACCTGCCTAAGTGCATTTTTGGTGTTTTAGCTAGAAACTTCCTAGGGTTTGTAGTGCATAATTAGGGCATAGAAGTTGACAAGAACAAAGCTAAAGCTATGCTTGAAGCTAGGCCACCTAGGAATAAAAGGAGCTGTAGAGTATGATTGGCAACTGGCTGTTTCACCAAGTGGATGGAGGCTCAACCTATGGTGAATGTAACTCAGGAGGACATTATTCGATACATTTAACGCCAAATTATATATAGATTTGGCATTCCTGAGACGATTACTATTGATTAGGGTATAATGTTCACAAAGGATAAGGTGGTGGCCTTTGCTCAGCAGCATAACGTTAAGCTAATCCATTTGTCACCATACTATGCTTAGGCAAATGGGTAAGCCAAGCCACCAACAAGATCCTAATAGATATGATCAAGAAGAACACTGAAGAGAAGCCAAAAAGGTGGCATGAAACCTTACATGAGGTATTATGGGCTTATCAAAACTCTAAGTCTAAGGCCACTAGCCTTATCCCATTTCGGCTAACCGATGGTTAAGAGATCGTCTTGCCATTAGAAATTAATGTACAGTCATTATGAACGGTAATGGCAACATTCATTAAACGCTGATTAGAATAAGCAAGCTATGTTAGCTGAATTGGACTCAGTAAATGAAGATCGGCTAATGGCCCTAGATAATATTCGGCTAAACAAGCAAAAGGTAGAAAAGGCTTATAACAAGCCTGTCAAGCCAAAGGCCTTTGGTGAAGGCGACTTAGCTTGGAAAACCATTTTGCTAACTAGGTTAAAGAATCCCAAGTATAGGAAATGATTGCCAAATTGGGAAAGCCCGTTTATCGTAAGTAAAGTCATCAGCAATGGCACATACAGACTAGTTAATATGGAAGGCGTAGAATTAAATAGAAGTATTAATGAAAAATACTTAAAACATTATTACCCTTCCATATAGGAAGGTATAGCAAAGAGTCCTAAACACATTAAAAAGTAATGATAAAATGGGCGAAAAGTCCTGCCAAAGGAGGTTCAGTAAGTAGGGGTGAGCAAAATCCGTAAGCCCGACTCAATATTGATGAAACCAAAAAAAATAAAATTGCAAAACAGAAGGATAAAATCAGGTCGTTGGATTGTCGAGTGAACGAAACAAGTTAAGAATGAGTTTGTTCGATCGATTTCGGATTTAGAATTTTAAACCTATTGAAATCTGAAATCGACTGAAGGTTTTGTGTAGTGTTAAAAGAACCTAGATATAAAAGGCTTTAGTCTCACACTCACAAAACCCCTAAAGTTTTTATTGTTGCACATGCAACCCTTATGCTGCTCTATATTCAATATCCTTCTCACTCTTAGGCCTCCTTTCTTCCTTCATTTTTTCTTTCACCCCTTTTAGCTTCTTTTCTTCCTTAGTTCTTTCCTCCACTCTTTGTTCCTTTCATCCTCCTTAATCACTATTCGTTCCATCTTAATCGCTTTGATCTCGGGTGGAGTCTCCTGGTATGTATATGCTACCACTTATTTTCTCCTTTTTGGTTTCTAATTTTATGCATGGGTTGCGATGGTCATGCATTCCTTCTTTGACGTTTAGGGCCTTACCTACCATTTTTTGTTTCTAACACACCACTCTATTAAATCATTTGTTGCATTCTGCCATTTAGATATTCATTTATTTTCGCACATCTTCATTATTAAGGACAATTACTATTTCTATTCATGGGGTTTCATTTTATGTGATTCAACTTATAAGGTGTATTCTTTTGTTTTTTCATATATTTGGTTAAATAAAGATGTTACCTTTTTGAATAAATATGTTCTCTAGTTGCTAATAATTCTTTTTGCTTGTTTTCTTCTTATTTTCTTTAGCGATACTCAATGCCAAAGATAAGTCTTCAGAAATTTCAGTGCATGTTATTTTATTTTTGAAAACATGCATAGGTTTCTTTTTATTACACAACTTCTTTGGTAACATGCAAACTAACCACTAACCTCATCCCTTCTAGCTTTTTCGTTCTATTGTGGATGTCGCAATTTGAGCATAGAAGCAAAGCACAAACTCTTATTGTTTTGGACGATGTATGGTCACTCTCCATACTAGAGCAACTTGTACGTAGAATACCTAATTGCAAGTTCCTTGTGATGTTCATTTTTAAATTATTTACTAATTGAATTTTGCTGGGCTTTCTACCACAGTTATAAGTAGAACATGAGCCAAACAGAGGATGACAGGGAAGTAGGTGAACCTTATGGGATATTTGTTTTTGAGGAGGCTATTAATCATAAATTTATTATTACTTTTTGATAATTGAATGCCTATATTTTCTAAGGAATCACGTGATATTTTCTTACCAAATTCATTTTGATTTGTGCACATTTATGTTGGAATTAATTTCATGAGAAACAAATTTTCCTTGTATTCTTGAGGTGTTGGTTGTAAATCTTGTTTATCTAGCTTTCCAACAATTACATTTCCTGACATGTTTCTATGTTTTCAATGTATTTCTACTTTTGTTACGAATGTATATGTTGTACAAGAGCAAAGGTTAGTTTGATTTGAGTTTGTGCTGCAAGAATTTTATTGTAAATTTGTTATTACATAGTTAGAGCTTTTTTATATTTACTGCTTGCAAGCAACTTGTAGGAAAGAGAGATGGATAAGATTTAAGAAAAGCAAATATGTGGTACAATGGGTGCTTAATAAGTTTACACCCCTATCAAAATGATTATCTTCAAGCTGATACATGCCCATGCTGGTAAAAAAAAGGTTCCAACGCCACGTAATATATTTTTATGTTTATTTTGTTCAATAAAGTAATAATTTTATGCATTTAAAATTTGCAAAAAATTCTTATCATGTTTAGAATCTTTTAAAAATAATGATAAATGCAATAGTTACACTTGTATTTTGAAGAGGTGTGTTATAAGTCTTGATCTATTTGTAAAATGTACAAGGACTATTCAATTAGCATTTTGCATTATGTCTCAAAGTTAGGGAATTTTTATATCTGCATTACTTTTGTTAACATGACAAAACTTTAGAACATAATTTTTGTTATAGCAATTCATGCAATTGAGTATGTAGATTGTTTGTTATAAAAATATAGAAAGCAATTAACAGGGTTAGTGTATATATTGTTCTCCAAATGTCCTGCTTTAAATGTTTATTTGAAATGTTTGTCAAATGTATAGCAATTAGTACAATTAGATAAAATATTTATTGATATTAATTTTAATCTGATTATGATTCTTGTCTAGATATGTTGAGAAGTTTAGCAAATGAAAGCGATCACATTTATTTTTGCCTTGTCCTAATGCTAGAGATATACAATTGTGTACATGAAGAATTTGCATCCTGGATATTATAGAAACAACTCTGTAGGAAAAGTTTTCCTCTTATGGAAAAAATTGTTATCTTGTCTATTTCAAAAATCATATATGTTGGGCTTTTGTCCTTCGAGCTCGAAATATAAGTATTAGTGTTTTATTGTTACTGGTTTTGTAACTATTAATTATGTGGATGCATAGATGACTTTGTTAATTATTTTTTTATCAGTTTTTCATAATAATGTCTTTTCTATATAATTATAGAATTATAGTAGATTAATAGAATAAACTTAATTTGTTTTTATCCTCTTTTTTTAGCAATTAGGGCTTAAGCAAAGAAAAATAATAATAAGCTAAGACTAGGCTACCTTAAAAAGGATTAAATAATGGAAAAAATGTAAAAAGCAAAAAATTGATTTAAAAAATGGGTAAAAATTTTGGTCTGTGCCAAAAAATGACTATGGCCCAATTAAGGCCCAAACCCAATTCAACCCACCTGCCCAAACCGAAACTCGCCCAAACCAAAACCCATCCAAATCGATGGCTAATATGGTCAGAAATGAGCCTACCTTATATGGTCCTCGGTTTGTAGCAGTTTGGGCTTTTTGGTGCCGAACTCGCCTGAACCTTGACCACTTGATCACCCTTATCAGTAGAGGTTGCCTTCGACACTAATTGTGCTGAAGCCTCCATTTCGAATGACTGTGATGGTTCTGCACCAATCAAAGGAGGGTCAATCTCTCTACGCACTTCTTCCATGCGATGGCAAGTTGAGCCCAAGCTTGCCTGTTGGCAATTAGACCCACTTCATTAGGACTCAAAGTCCCTATTGAGGGCTTCCTTTCTTTCTATAGCAGGTAATTAATCTTGCCATCCAAGGACATTGATTAATGATATAGTCGTACCCGGTGATCAACACTAGAATTAATCATGCTATTTAGTGACTCCATTTTCAATTGTAATTTAGTCAGTTCTTTTTGAATCTTGTCTGCCTCAGTGGTAAGCGCACTAATCCTCTAGCTCATCCGGCCTTGTTCTTCCAAATTGGGTTTGGAAATGTGCTTGATATTCAACCTTTCACTCTTGGAGATTTTTGAGTTAAGTTAGATTTCCCGAATCTAGCTTATGCCTTTGTTGGTGTATAGGGTGGTTAAATACTATATCTCCAAGCTGAAGAGCCATCTCATTGAAGACCTTTGGCTAGCCTCAAGAACACTCATCAAACGAGATAACTTGAGCAAGGATAGCCAAAGTGAAGTGATGATCTTAGAATCGGTAGGGATATCTTCGTTTAGGTATTTGACAACATGGTTCAAGTGCACACCTATTAGAGATGATTAAAAAGGAGGCGGCTCAATGGGCACTAGCGACATGAAATATTGCGTCACCACCTCATCAGAGACATGAGGAGTATCAACCTGAAGTTTAGTAGGTTGAACCGAAGATGGGGCAATAGAGGTGGCTAGAGAGGCAGCTACAAGTGGCAAGGTTTGTTTAAGCGAAGACTATAAAAGCATGAAAATTTTAGTCATGGTATGCTGGTCAACAGGGTTTGTAGAATGGTGAAAAAACTAACCTCAAAGGTATCGGCCTTGACAAGTCTTTTCCTAAGTCTTCCTTTAGCAACAACAGGGGAAGTTTTGGCTTGCTAACAATGAAAGGAGTTTGCCTCCGCATCCAATACGATGGAAATATTAGCAAACAAACATGCCTAATACCTTGTCAAGAAGAGTTTTGACAACCGAAGCAGCAGTAATCGAAGCCCGAGTTCGGCACTTGGAAGGACTGGGAGTTAATACTAATGCACATTCTGGTGATTCCTCCTAATCAATAATCTCTTGGGATTTCTTGTCTACCTATGGTTGGGTGAGTTTAAGAGGTTAAATAAAGTAAACAAGACTAAGAATGGACTTCATACCTTTTGCCGACTAGAGTAGTAGGTTTACTGAAGGTCGCCCTTTTCCCTTTGGAAGATGCTAAAACAGTGGGTTTCTAGGTAGCAGGAGGATAAACTCTCAAAGGTGTAGGTTCTAGGACGTCGGCATCCCCTTAGGAAGCGAAAGTAGTACCTTGTGCACAAGTCACATAGTGGGGAACCAATTCAGGGAACATTTTACTCTAAGTCTCTTGCCACCAAGCAGTATATGTCGAGGTTACACCTGGATGCCTTAAGGAAAAAATTGAAAAGCATTCAAGCGATGCAAATTTCCCTAGGTTAATGCATCTATCTTGGTAGCAGTCCATTGGAGGCGAACAAAAGGGTTTGCTAGAAACTTATAGGGCATTGGGATGACTTGAACCAAGCTGAATTGATGAAAAAAGCACTGGGAATTGTAAGGTTCAACTGATACTTTATTGTTTTGCAAATCAGCTTCACCCCGCACAACAAGTCCCGAGCTGTTACAATAGTACCCTAGTCGAGGATGCCTTTCTGCACCAAACCTGCAATCTGCTCAGCATTAGTAGCAATCAAGAGCCATTGTGGGATGTGATGTTGATCAATTGATAGTTGAAAGTTAGAAATAGGGTGATCAAAAATGACGAACAAGGCGTTCACAATCTCTAAAACTTGCTTACTGGTCAGCATCGACACATAAGCTATGGTGGCAAAGGTCTAGATATTGAATTCAGAAAAGTAACCCATGATCCATAGCTGCAAAAACCAAAATGGACCTAACATTGTGTTCAGGTTTTTCCTTATTCAAACTTTTTCCACAAATAAAAATAAGGAACGGTACAACACAAACAAGAAAAGGGAAGCTAAGGCGAGTTGCCTTCCAAAGGTAATCACGGAAATAAAATGGTATATTCGAACACTGTAGCCTTGGATGCCAAACACATAAAATACTTGTAGAATTGATACAACAGAAATGCAACATGTTCGACATCAGTTACTTCATTGCTAGTCTTGGCATTGGCTGCAATGAAGTTGGAATAGCTGCTCGTATGCTTGGAATAGTTGATATCCACTTCTCCAGCAACTACTGAATGTTGGGTAGGAAGCTCATCCCCTATTACCGATAACTCTATTATAAGGACCACATCTAGGAAGGTAGGACTCATCATGCCGAACCCATTCATAAAGGTAGACTAGAAGCTGCAAAAGCCGTATATAAGATTCATGTTAGGATTCACATCTTGTCAAGACAACATGATAATGTCATAGATTCCTTAGCGCCTCTAGGAATCGCCTTTGTATTTGGCCACACGAACTAGCCAATCCCTGTAGGGTTGCATCGTGTGAGGCGATGTATGTAGAACTGTTGGGAATTTAGTGGGATTGAACCAGTCAAACACGATTGGTAAAGGGAACTAGTTAGACTTTAGGTAATGCTCACTATAGATTGTACCTTGAAAAGGCTCAAAAAAGTTTGGGCATATTGAGAAAGTGTTGCCTTCGGCATGAAGAACAGGCTCCACCTCGTTATCTTCTGAATCAGAATGACCCATGTCGATATGGAAGCTTGAGTTGTCTAGTTCTTGCACGACAACATAGTCTGGGTTGCAATTTTGGGAGTTGAGCTTTGATTACAAGGACATGATGTGTTTTGATAGGCAAAAGAAAAGGAAAACAAATGAAGGAAAAGAGGAACCAGCAACCAAGGTGTATGAAGGAAGTGAGCAGAAAGGCATAACAGAGGAAAATGAGGAGCTGGGTAGTTTTTTATGCCACAATACTTAAGTTTGAAATTCGAATTTACTGTGGTTGTTGAGATTCCCTATCAATAATTACCATATGAATTTAAAATAAGACTTTTGGTGTTCCTTCTAGAATAGCCATTTAAAATTTAAATGGGCTTGTCCTTTTCGATAAGATAATGGGCCAACCTTAATGGGCTTATCTTAGCAGAAGACTGCTAATTGGGTAAATTGGTTATGCATCCTATTAGCTTCTCTAAGCCATTAGTCGAAGGATGTAGGGGGGTAATTGTTGGCACCTGAGAAATTAAAAGAAACTCGACTAGCAGAATGAAAGACTATTTAATATAGGTACTTGTGAAAAGTGAGTCGAGTTTGGGCCAACTATACCTTAGTTGAATGAGGTTGCTATGTGAGAGTATTTTGGCTAGTTTTGGCACTATAGCATCTAGTTGGCTAAGTATGCCTAAGCAGATGCTGTAAAAGCTCAGCTAACCTTACCGAAAGAAGGATTAATGTGAGAAATAATCTAAGCGCTTTTAGGAATGATAAGATTCTCTACGATTTTCGGATGCAGAAAATTCTATATTGTTAAAAATTAGTCAAGCCAACACTCCCTAAAAAATAAGAAGTGGTTAGTAACAGGTTCCAATGACTAAAAGTGGAGGTTAGTAGCTAATTTTTAGAAGATCTGAGTAACGAAGCGAGAGGCCTAAAAAATAAAGACAATTTTGAGCCAATACCAGACTGCAGACCCACCAGATTAGCTCACCCAAGTTGGCTCACCGTGGGTTGAGCTCAAAACGGGTTAGTCCAATCCGGCTCATATTTTGGTGAGCCAAGAAAATCTTAACTCAACTCAACCCACCATAAGTTGGTGGGTTAAGTGGGTTGGCTAGCTCGCCAATTTTTAAAAAAGAAAAAAGAAAAAAATAATGAAATTAACTAAGAAATTAAAATTGAAAGCCCCCCATTCAAGTCATTTTGGTTGTCTAACTCTAAGGTGTAGACCTCATGCAAATTACAACTAGCCAACCGCAAAAGAATTGCACAAGAATACAAGGGGAATATCAAAACCAATATAGCAACATATAAGAGCACTTGCAAAATTGTACAAGGAAAATTTAAAAAAAATCCAACAAGATAAAAAAAGAAGCACAAAATAGAATTAATGTTCATCAAACATATAAAGCAATGAACAAAAATATGTATTTATAAGTTATTTTCTATATGAAGATTAACCCAAAAGTTATTGAGCCTGTGATTTGGAATAGTGGAACCTAATATCAATCTAGAAGTTTGGAACGAGAGTATGGGACGAGGCCAACAGATTGCAACTAGAAAGGAGTGGACGATGATGGCAGTCTTGGCAGACGAAGACACGACGATGGCGATCCTAGCTCACGAATGAAAGTGTAAGGCGGTGACTAGAACGTGCACGACAATGGCGGTGATTACAATGATGCGACGGTGGCGGACGGGGACGAAGGCACGACAATGGTGGTGACTGGAACGACGCGACAATGGCAGTGACTAGAATGACTCAACGATGGCGGACGACGACATGACGTTGGTGGCGGAAGTAGTGGTTGGAGTGGCGCGGCGCGGGAGAGACAAAGTGTTGGGACTTTAAGGTTGTGTGTGATTTCTACTTTGTTGTGACTAAGTCGTGTCTGTAAGAGAGTTCGTTTCATATTTCTGTTTCAATTATTATGTTTTTAATTTAAAAAAATGGGTCAACCTGGCTCAACCCAGCTCAAATCCATTTGGCTCGCGGGTTAAGTGAGCCAGGTTGCCATTGGGCCAAAATTATAGTGAGCTAATTTTTTTCAATCCGGCCCGGCTCAAACCTATGGGGGCCAAGTTGGCCCACCGGTTTCTAGCTTGTTTTGACAATTCTACATAAAAATAGAGACATGGGCTAAGGTGGCAAGAGAAACCTGAAATTCCAATTAATTTCTCCCGACCAACAGGTTCTGAACAGCTCATCTGGTTTCCTAAATTTTTTTTATCTTTTTGATTTTAATAATAGTGTCTATTAATTTGCTTGCTCTTCGGTGGTTTATTGCATGTTCTGTAATTTGCAAGTTCTCTAAGCAACATATTTGATTAACTATTTGTTGGGACATACTATTCACGTATCGTGTCTATCTTTAATTTGATACTAATTAACTGGGGTTGAAGTCTTCTAAAATGCTTTTTTTTTTTTCTCAATTTTTTTCCTTAGTAAGTCCTATAAGTGCAAGCGGTTCTAGTTCTAGGCCATTTGGCAAACTGATACTTGTTTTCAAAATGGTTGGCAACCGATTCCCTTTCAGATATGTTGGTAGAGAGAAGCTGAGAAAAGCTGAAAATGTTGCAGAGAGTAAAAGGAAACTCGTGTTTATGATTTATTGTTTTATAGCTAGAAAAATTAAACAGACCTGTTTCTTTGGTAATAAAGCATTTCTACAACATATTTTTCTTTCTTTTCATGCCTTTTATAATATAACCAAGTCAGTATTATTGTCAAAATACCTAACAAATTGGCTTCTTGTGTAGAGTTGATAAAGTGGGGCCCCCTGTCTAATGTGGGCTGGCCTAATGTAGGTTTTGGGTTACAGTTTGAGTTAGAAAAAAGATAAAGCTTAAGTGTAGTTTTTTAAGTGTTTTTGGTACCTTTTTTTTATTAAAATGAAAGTTTTATTTCGATAATCTACATGTATTAAAGAACAATACAGATTATCAAGGTAAAATTTTAATTTTGATTGAGAAACAGTACTAAAAACACGCAAAAAACTACACCTAAATTTTGTCCCCAGAAAAATCTAGATTTAATTCAAGTTTTGAAAATAAGAATCAAATCTTGTGAAAGCCCTTTTCTGGATTTTTAGAGGTTTTTGTAGATTAAGTCTGGATTAAGTTAAAAAAATTCATGCTTAATTTAGATTCATAATTTAAAACTCAAATCCTACGTTCGGGCTGATAAACTCGATGCATTTTGCCACTTGTATTGTAGTGAAACGTGTTGCAATAACCTGTTTCTTAATTGAATCTTTAATAATAATAAAAAAATGATGTGTTTGCTTTTGGTCTCTTTATATTGAAGTGATGTGTTTGCTCAATTAAAGGAAGTTGAAGTTGGGTTGCTGCAACAATGGAACGTGCTACTAATTACGTTCCTTCTTCCGCTAATGCTTCATTATCTCAAACCAATTTTATTAAGATGGTGAAACACATCATCGACATTCGAGTCCTAGAAGAGCTAAGGTTGTTTGAACGTAGCAACTACAAAGTTCCTTATTGCACTCTCCGAAAGGGGAAGGAGGAAGCCTACACTCTTCAATGCATCTCAATAGGCCCAATTCACCTCGGCAAACAAGAACTCAATTTACTCCACCGAATGATATGTATTGAAATTAATTTTATTTCATGGTCTTGCAAATTGTTAGCTATATGATACGATTAATTAATTAAACAAATAATATATTAATTAAATTAGTTAATAATATAGTTAAAATTTAGGTAGCACTGTATATCACTCTTATTTTTATTTTATATTTTTTTGATATTTGGAAAACAAAACAAACACAGAATACTAGAACATTAAATGTGGGGTACATGCACCCCAAATATCTTCCCTACGAATAGGAATAAGAAAAGAAGGAGCTTGGTCTAACAGCGTCAACTCATAGGAGTCTGTATGACCCATTTTTGCTAGAGAATCAGCACTTCAATTTGCTTCTGTAATTAACGGGTATGCACTGCTGTCTAGGGGTGGCAAAACAATCTATTTATCTATCATCCATCCAATCTATCTATAGATAAATTCATCCATTATACAAAAAAATAATAATAGATTGGATTCAATCCATCCATTTAATTTTATAGATGGTTAGTGATCCATCAACTATTTTTTCAAAATTCATTGGATTATATTAAATAAAAAAATAAAATCCATTGGATAAAAAGAATAAAAAGACGTGTCTAATTAGTTTTTTTTTTCAAAATAATTTGTTTTTTGGTCTTATAATCAAATTCCCATTAAAAAAAATAGAGTAGCCATTAAAAAATAAAAAATTTCTAATTAGGTTTAAAAAATAATTTCTTAAACCTAAACGTTTATGATATAACTGGTTGGTGATTCAAATATGCATTCTAGCTATTATGTGCATTTTTAAGAAATTATATTTAAATTTTGTCAATTCTCCCTAAGCAAAATTAGAGTTATTGAAATATGTTTTTATTTTGAATTATGGTAAAAAAAAAAATTTCGAGTATCTACATTTTGAAGGTTCTTTAGTAATTGTTTTTCATTTTTTCTTGAACATAATTTCCATGGTAAACTGATAACTTGGAAGAATATTATTTTAACATAACAGAATTGGAGAGAAAGGAAGAAGAGAAAGATTGGGAGACAAGAGAGAGAGAGAGAGAGAGAGAGAGAGAGAGAGGTTACAGAAAGAGAAGTGAGAAAGGAGAGAGAGGAGGAGAGAATATTTTAAAAATAAAAATTATTTAATGTTTAAAATATATTAGTTTTGTAGATGGATTAGATATCCATCCATCAAAAATGGTAATGGATGGATTGGATTGGATTTTATTAGATGGATCATGGATGGATTCAATTTTTTAAATGAAATTTTAATGAATCAAAATGGATTAATAGATTATTTTCATCCAATCTATTATAATCCGACTAAGAATTTATCCGATCCATCTGTTTGCCACTCCTAGTTGGTACAATGGAAGAGAAAATGAGAATGCAGAAAAAAAACATTAAAATTTAGATATAAGAGAAAATAAAACAAAAATTATTTTTTTTCTAAAATACAAATTTTGTCTTCCTTTTATTTTTATTTTTATTCAACCAAATGAAAATATTTGCATGATTATTTATATTTTCTCTCTTTTATATTTTTCCTTCATGTAGTCCAAAGATACTATAAGTGAACCCAACATTTCAATCATATACAGATAATTGTTTTTTTTTTTTTTTGATAACATATATATAGATAATTGTTTGAATCAGCTACCAAACAAAAGTGGCATGAAGTATTCGTCGACGGTCCTACTTTTGGCCAACATTTACACACATACCAAGCGCAGTACTGTTGAGCACATGCATCAACTGGGTTGATTTAGTGTAATTAGTAATTACGAATTTGAGCCTTGAACATATAGTTGTATTAAATATTCTAAAAAAGAGTTTTATCTTTTATAGTGGTTCTACTCAATTAGAGCAAGATTATTTCAATAAAAAATACGTATGGCCTCGTCCCAAGCACAAATTAATATGGCGACAGCTATTATTGAAGAGACCTAACTAAAGGTGATTAGCCAAATTCTTCAAGAAAGATTAATTATCAGTAAAGTCGATGAATACTTCACAACTATACCATGATAAAAAATACAAGACATTAAATATCTCAATTTAAAATGATATCTAACTTGTTGATTTTGTCCATATACAAAAACAAATTAGTATCTATTAGGATTAATTACACTTTTTGTTTCCAAAGTTTTACAATTTTGTGAATTTTGCTATTTTAAAAAAATTTTCGCGAATTTTACCTTCAAGTGAAAAAATCGCCACAATTAAAGGAAAAACTGCCACAAAATGTCTTAATTATAACAGTTTTTTTATGTTAGGAAAAAATTCGCAATATTTTGTAAATTTGAAAGCAAAATTTATGGAAAAAAAATAGGATGGTAAAATTTACAAAATTGTAAAACTTTAGGTGCAAAAAGTACAATTAGGCCCTATCTACTATTTTATGTGTAAATATACAGGCACATTTTTATTATAATTCTCGTAACCTTGCACGTGCATGTTAAATAATAATTTCGAGTGCTTGTGATACACCGCAAATAATTTTACTCCACCAATGGATAATATGTATTGAAATTAATTTCGTTTCAGGTCTTGCAAAAATGTTGGCTATATGATAGGATGAATTAATTAAACAAATAATGTATTGATTAAATTAGTTAATAATATGGTTAAAATTTAGGTAGTGTTGCGAAACATTCGACACACATATCACTCTTATTTTATTTTTTATTTTATTTTATATTGAGGAATGCTAGCTATACTCTTTCTAACACTTTTTTTAACACTTTCTATTATTTTATTTTGGTGGATCTCATCTCTCATTTGATGAGTTTCTCTCTTGATTAAGAAGTGAGACTTACCAAAATTTATTATTTCTAATAAATTTCAGCCAATAATTAAAAAAATATTAAAAAATATATATTAGAATGAGTGACCCTAACATTCTTCTTTTATATTTGAGAAACCAAAAAAATAACAGAACTCTATAGCGTTACTTGTGGGGTGTATCTCCCCGAGAATAGGAATAGGAAAAGAAGAAACTTGGTCTAACAACGTCAATTCATAGGAGCCTACATGATCCATCAACTTTAAACATTATCGAGCCAAATCTGAGTAACACTTTCCAAGGCAAACATTTAACCTAATGAATCATTGAATATAACCCTACCCCACCACCATATTTGGATCGTATGATCTGAACCCATAAGTGAGCAAGAAGTTGCCATGCCAGTTTCATCATGTACGCCTGCTTCAAGGTTTTAAGATCCTTAAATCCCAACCCTCCTTCGTCTCTGGGGCAGCAAATCTTCTCCCATGAACTTAGATGACATTTCCTATGGCTGGCTGTAGTACCCCATATCAAGTTTCTACATAAGTGCTCCGCGTCCTCCCAAATGGAAGTTGGGAGGACAGTGGTTTGCATATATCACTCCTGATCGACATAATTATTCAAATTTTTTGAATGGAGTATCGATCTACTGTACGTACATTTACACATAAAATAATAGATACTAATTTGTTTTGTATATTGATAAAATCAACAAGTTAGATATAATTTTAAGTTGAGATATTTTTTGTATACAATAATCACACTGGGATTAAAATCTATGATCTCATATATACTATTTTAACACATCACCACTAACTATAGGTTGACCCTAATGGGTTATTTTAAGTTGAGATATTTAATATCTTGTATTTTTTATTTTTATTTTTTGGTTATCATATTATAAATGTAAAATATTCATCAATTTTGTCAATAAATAATTTTCACCAAAAAAACCTTGACGAACCACGTTTTGTGAAATCTCTTAAATAATAGCTGCCACCTTGACCGACCAAGACTTCATGCCACTTTATTTAAATTATGAAGGCCTTCTTTTGTTTGGTGTGGTTTGGTGGAATCTCTTAAATTATAGCTGCCACCTTGACTGACGATGTTTGGTAGCTGATTCAAACAATTATATATATATATATATATATATATATATATGTGTGTGTGTGTGTGTGTGTGTGTGTGTGTGCGCGCGCGCGCGCGCGTGTGTGTGTGGAGGAGGGAGGAGATCAAGTTAATCTAAGAATAATTTTTAGTAAAATTACTTTATTTAATAACTAATGACATATATTAAATTAAATTTTAACGATCAATCGTTAAAATAGTTTGATATTATTTCAACAATTATATATATATATATATATAAGTATGTTTGTATGTATGTATATTAATTTTATCGAAAAGAAATAGTTTAAAGTAAAAAATTAACAAAAGACATGTATTATAGTTTACTATATAAAGAAGGATTATCGTTATCATTAAGGTAAAATATCAATTTGATTTTTTAAAGGTTATATGTGTGTTTAAAGATATTCAAATTAGTCTTTAAAAATATAAAAAGATACTAATATTTTTTATGTATACTAGTTTAATCCTATATAAAGATGAATTTGTTAACCAAATTCTAAATATGACTTTCGTAATTTTTGTGTTCAAAATTAATATAATGGTTCCTCAATCTTTTGATAATCGAAGTACATTTTTATTATTCAATCAGGCATCCTTGCAATTTTTCAAGTGGCGTTGATGCTGATCTAT
>QUWT01000062.1:0-49864 GCA_004329165.1 Spatholobus suberectus | reverse complement strand
AAGGTAGGCAACACAAGAACCGAGCATCACCACCAAAGCCACGCGGGCAAAAGGTGAGAATGATTAGGATGCATGCCGACCGTTCGATGCACAAGCACGGCCAGCCGACAAAATCATCACAATTACAGCTCACACGCCCTCGTGTTCGCCAGACCCAACACCACCAAATGAACCACACACTCCACAGTGCCAAAGGCATGCAAGCGTGTGGAAACATTGGGTGGCGCCGCACCTGCCTTGCTAGGCATGACAAAAGCAACCAAACAAGCCACGCATTCTCTCGAAAGCTGTCATCGAACATGAGCACGAGACCCACGCCTCAGAGCACAACGAGGACCAAAGCAACCGTCAATTCCTTAAGTTACAGACTCGCGACCTGTCCAGCACCTCCACACGACAATGTGACCCAGCAGCCCGAGAATATCAAAAGGCACTACCAGAAAGGAAGGGCTTGAAGAAGCATTGCCCCACATCATCGGGGCTGAAACAAGCCACACTCCCTGTTTGACCGCATATACGATGCCAAAGAAGCAACGTTGCGTTGGGTTCCCTTGAATCTCCAGGAGACATTTGCTTTGTGACTCCCCCGGCACCCCCACAAATGACAATCGGATGAGAGAGACTCGATCATCCGATGCCCACGGGACGAGAGAGACTCGATCGCCCTGTGCATCCTTGGTGTCAGTAGAAGCCACGCCACAAAGCCCACAAATTTTTGAGGTTCAGGCACCGACCAAGAAAGGAAGGGCCTGAAGAAGCATTGTCACACATCATCGGGGCTGAAACAAGCCACACTCCCAGTTTGAGCACATATACGATGCCAAAGAAGCAACGTTGCATTGGGTTCCCTCAAATCTCCGAGAGACATTTGCTTTGTGACTCCCCCGGCACCCCCACAAATGACAATCGGATGAGAGAGATTTGATCATCTAATGCCCACGGGACAAGAGAGACTCGGTCGCCCCATGCATCGTTGGTACCAGTAGAATCCACGCCACAAAGCCCAGAAATTTCCAAGGTTCAGTGTGATGCGACCTCCCGACACACCCCACAAATGACAATCAGATGAGAGAGACTCGATCATCCATGCCCCACGGGACGAGAGAGACTTGATCACCCCATCCATCCTTGGTGCTGATAGAAGCCACGCCACAAAGCCCACATGTTTTCGAGGGACGCACCAAAACTCGGCCGAGTTTGGCCAAGATTACGCTTGGACGAGAGCTAAGCAATCATCCAATGTCACAGGCAAAAGTAAGCCACACAAGCCCGAGAAGGCTTCTGTGAGCACGGGGAGAAGCCTGTGGCAACCCTGACCAACCACTTAGGGGGTGGTTGGGCGAGGTACTGCCCCCCCCCCCCCCGGCCCCGATAATAGGCTAATATGCCATTGCAGATTTTGTACAAATAGATACCTTTTTTTTTAGCAACATAAGTCCAAAATTTGGACCTAGAGGTTGAATTTTGATGAGATTTTTTGCAGGGATGCTTAGAAAAATAATCTTCTTTTTCCCCAAAAAATCAAAACTTTTTACCAAGGGATTATTTTTTAATTAATTTTTAAAGTGGCTAAAATACATAAAATCCCAAAAAATGGGAAAAGGTATCTAGAAATCGAATTTTGATGTGAATTTTTTCAAAAATTGACATATTAATATAAAAAATATGTCCCCAAAAATCATTGTGAAATTCAAAGGGATTGAATTTTAGTGATTTTTTTACCAAACTTGGCAAAATGCAGAAAATTCTTTAAAATGGAGGATGAAGGACTTTCACCTCCAAACCTTCCCAATGTCATTAGGGATCTAAGGGAACTTGTTTTAATTAAAAAAAATAGGTTGAATCTCTGTTGGACATGTTGGTGCTCGGTGGTCGGTCCTTGGCTCAGTGCTGGTGCTAGTCGTGGTGCTAATCTTGATGCTTGTGTTGGTCGTGGTGCTGATCCTAGTGTTGGTCATGGTGCTGATCCTGGTGCTAGTGCTCGTCTTGGTGTTGGTCGCGGTGTTGATCCTAATGCTTGTGCTGGTTGTAGTGTTGATCCTGGTACTAGTGCTGGTGCTGATTCTGGTGCTGGTGCTGTCGCAGTGCTGGTGCTGGTGCTGATCTTGGTGCTAGTCCATATTTTATGATGATGCATGTTTGCTTTCAATGTATGGTGTGTGAATGGATGCAATTAATACAACCACATGTTATTTTATAATTACATAAATACGTCACAAAATATTTATCCAAAAATGTATTTTATAATTCAATCATGTTTTTAGTAAAAAAAAAATTATTCCAAGTTTTTAAATTAATTACAAATTTAATCCAAATAAAATAAATTAATTAAACATAAAATTACATGAATAATAAGAGAAAGGTTAATGTGATTTGGGTGTCACAACACATACTAAATAAATAATATAATATTATAAAATAACAATAATTTAATTAAGCCTAATTAAAATAATAATTTATAAATATAGTTATATTTACAATAATTCATACTAATTTATTTTAAATAATAATTTATGATTAGAATTTAAGAGATAAATTATTATTATATATCAATATATATATATATATATATATATATAGGGTGGAGATCAAGTTACTCCAAGAGTAACTCTTGGTAGAGTTACACCACTCAATAACTTTTAATATGTATTAAATTTTAATGATCCAACCGTTGAATTAAAAAATTATATGTCAATGATCATGTATACCAAATTTTAGGTAAATCAGACATTTGTAGCTAGTTAATCTTATTATCGACATTTACTTATAATTTAGAAAAGTATATTATGCGTTAATTTGAATCTATTTAACGAAATATCAAATAGTTTTCAAATTTTATAAAAATTTGTAGATTTGATCTACTCAATATAATCTTTTAATTCAACGGTTGGATCGTTGAAATTTAATACATATCAAGAGTTATTAAATGGAGTAACTCTACCAAGAGTTACTCTTAGAGTAACTCTACCAAGAGTTACTCTTAGAGTAACTTAATTCCCACCCATATATATATATATATATATAGGGTTAGGATCCATTGATATTAAGTGTCAAAGTTAGTCAAATTACACATTCAATAAATTTTTGTAAAATGTAAATTTAATCAATCTAACCGTTGAATTTGATGTTATTATTAATTAGATTAAGTATACAAAATTTCGTACAATTCTAAAATTATTTAATAATTCATCGCATCACTTTGTTTAACGTACAATATGATACTAAAATATATGTAAATACTCAATGTTAGATAAGATATTTAGAAAAGCTTAAATTATGTGAAATTGATATACATGATCATGAAGATAATATCATACAATTTAACGGTTGGATTGGTTAAATTTACATTCTATAAAAAGCTATTGTATAAGGGTTTGCTAACGTACACCCACTTGTTTTTTAGTTGGAGTACATTAGCAAGCTACATCACTAGTATATTTTAAGATAATTCTTAGTTATAATTGCTAACGTACTCCAATTAAAAAATAAGTGTATATAAATTAATTTTTTGACTAGAAATAAGTATATATAATAAATATTTTAAAGTGTATTTTAATATCCCTCTCTTTATGTATGTGCTTGGATATTATATTTTGTAATAATATTTCTTAGTAATATTTTTTTAACTAATACAAATTTATAAGATAGATATAAGATCGGTTTAGTAGTGGGAGGTTTGGATAACTTACATGATGTCCTAGTTTAAAATCTCTTTGTCACAATGTATATAAAAAATTAGATAGATAAATACATTAAATTACACACTAAAAAATTTATTATTTGTATTACTATTCAAAAAAATTAGCTTATAAAACAAATTTTAAAATACCGAATGTTTTTATGTATGCATGTATTGAATTATAGATATATAAAAAAATATAATCTATCAAAACATATCAAATTTTATTAATAAAAAATTAAAAAATTATAAATACATTTTTATTGTGTAAAAAAATACCATAATGTTTCATAAATAATTAAATAAAATAATAAAAATTTCAAGCTTACTAGAATTATGTAATTTTTAATAGTAGTTCACTCAAAAGAAAAATATAATAAATTTCGTCCCTTTTTCTAAATATATTTTGACAGATTATATTTTTATATATCTATAATTCAATAATTAGTATTCAATGCATATGCTCGTAATTAGATTCATAATAAATATAAGATATTTTGAATAATATTAATGGTCAATTTAATTTTTTTGACGTGTTAATGTATTTTCAATTAAAGTTAGTATAATTATTATAAATTAACAAGCATTTCGTATATTATGTAGATTAATTTTAATTTTGATAAGTAAAATTTAAAAATATAAATTGAAATAAAAATATTCAAATTATAAACCATATGCATCATTAATATAATCAATAAGCTAAAAATTAATTATACATAAATTTAGAGAGGCAAAATTAAAATGAAAAATTGTTAAAAAATAAATTGTTGAGATTTGAAATATGAAAAGAATTTTTAAAAATAAAAAAATCAACATCAATTAAAACTGGGATTTAAGAATAAAAGAGTCTTAACATAAAAATAAAAGTAATTAATAATACAAGAGAGTCACTAAGTGTATGTATTAAAAAAATTACTTCACAAAAAAGACTTACTATACTTTAATATTACTCGTGATTTTTTATTTAGAAAAGGCAAAAGTCAACTTGTACAATTTTTTATTATATGTTTAGGGTTTTTTTCATTTTAGATTTTATTACTTGATTTTGGATTTTTGAAAACAAGGAATGGATAGTGTGGTTGATATGTCCCGTCATTGGGGCATAGAAAACGAAGATGTGTTTAACGGGGAGTTGAAATAGTTTTGGAGACCTTATGTACTATAAACATTACCACCACATAAAACCTCTTTTTCAAGGAGTAAGCGTTTTATTCAGGCTAAAATACAGTATATTATCACCATATAAAACCTATATGTGACAGGCCTACGCATGTCCATATCAGAAATTGTAGGGTGTGGTTAGTGTGTAACCCAATGTTGTCAGTATACAAGTGATTGTCTCTAACTATAAATCTTTTAGGGTGTGTTTGGTAGAAAAAAAAATAGAGAAAAAAAAAAGAAAAAAAAGAGAAATAGATGAAAAATAAAGTGAAATTAAGGTTGTTTGATTGAAGAGAAATAGAAAAAAAAATAAGTGAAAATAAGATTGTTTAGTTGAAGAGAAATAAAAAAAATTAATTTTTTGAAATTATTTTTATTTTAACTATTATTATTATTCATTTTTTATTAATATTATTTTTATTATTATTGATAATATTTTTTATTATTATTAATATTTTATTTATTTATTAATTATTATTATTATTATTATTTTTTTATTATTATTATAAAAAAGGTGGGGGCCAAGGGAGGGGAACCGAAAATCGATTAGCTTGGATGGGGGGGGGGGTTGCAATATTAATTAATATTATTATTTTATTATTATTATTATTATATAATATAAACAGCAACAAAGCAAACAACAACAACAAAAAAATAGAGTGAAATTAAAATTGTTTGGTTGAAGAAAAATAAATAAGAAATAAAATAAAATTAAGATTATTTTATTATTATTATAATAATTTTTATTTTTATTAATAATATTTATTTTTATTTTATATTATTTTATTTTTATTATTATTATAATATACTGTAGCAAACTTGACTCAAATTAGCAAGGAATGTGCAAAACGATGTGAATAGTAATAATTTTTCTCTTTTTCTTTTTATTTTTGGATGAAAATCACTGTACATAAGTCCCACCTATTTTTTAAAAATTTCTTCACTTCTATCTCTTACCAAATAATCTACTTCTACTCACTTTCACTCTCTTTCTTCTCCTCCCTCCCTATTTTCATTATCAAACACAACCTTAACAGGATTCATTGATTGGATAAATATTCATGTTAAGTAAATAATAAATATTTAATAACTGGTAACTTAGCATGTATATTAATTTTTATTTTTATGTTGTGTTGGATAAATATTTACGTTAAATAAATAATAAATATTATTAAGTTTTTTATTTATTTTTAAATGAATGTAGCAGTAAGAAAATTATCATTAGATTATATATATCATATATATGTTGTTTCTTGCGTTAACTTATTTATGTTTAAGTTCCACCTATATTATAGTCAATTGATTATTTATTCAATTATTTATATGTGACATTAATTTATCCAAAATTTGAACGTTATTTTATTAAAATAACTATTAATATTAATAACATTGATAATTACAATAATAATACATGTTTTATATATTAAAATAATGGTTAAATGTTAAGTTAAAAGCAAAATCCGGTGGATACAGTATAAACCAGTGTTATAAAACTCGACTGGACCTCATTGACTCGGTCAGGGCACTAGGTCACTGGGTCAATGGTCGAACCGGAGGGTCACTAATTGAACCGCATGACTCGGTCTCTATTAAAAAATTTGAAAGTATTCATGACATGTAAATTTCATACTTATAAAATTTATTAAATTAAATTTTAATGGTGATGTGTAACCCATAAATAAATAAACAATCAACAATTATATTTAAGATGGGGTAAAAGGACTAGAGGTTACGCATTAAGGGCAAACAAACAAGAACAAGTGAATGAAGGTTATGCATTCATGTTAATACAAGAGACATTTATGTCATACGCATAGCTGCATTTATGATTTTGGTGATTATTATCATTAGTAAATAAATATTTTTAAATATGTAAATTATATTATAAGTCAATTTTTTCTTTTTAATATTTATAGTTAAAACGACGCCGTTTAAACACTTTAAAAAAAATAATTTTTTTGAACTGGTCTAGATCAGCTGATCGGTTCGACCAGCGGGTTTACCGGTTTGACCGGTTGACCCACCGAGTCAAACCGGATTGATGGCGTATCTGATCCAATCACTGGCTCAGACCGGTTGTATGTTCGGTTTGCGGTCCGACCGGCCAGTCCGAACCGGTTTTTATAACACTAGTATAAACTTAGGTACTTAATTAGACATTTCAAGTTGACTGTAAACAGTGATTGCTGCTCTGTCTTGTATTAACTTGTTTATTGTTTATAAGGGTAGATAATTGTTGGAAAAGAAATACTGTTCTAGTTTGGTTCAATTAAAGAACCTTTTTCATGTGGTCGTTTGGTAGCAAGACAACTAACAGGATTGAAACTTTATTTTCAAGGTCATGTAAAATCATAATGACATGACACGCACAGGTCTGTCTCTCTTATATTTTATTGTTCCAATGGTACTTAGTTACAAAGTTCTGACCAGCTTATTTTGTGAAACCTTCAAACGTCTACGGATAGCACAAAAGTCCTACTAATAGACCTCTTCACAGCAGTGGCAGTCTTAAAAAACAACATTAGTTGGACGAGTCTAACATGAAGTAGGTGGTACGCGGATGAAGCATTTGTATTTACTGTTAGATATATTAATATAATATTTGATGGATGAGATTTATGATCCAATACTTAGAAGTAGTTTTTTAAAGATTTTGCAGTTTAGTCCCCGTATAAAAACAACATCTGGATGTATTTGTAAATACTATTCATCATATTTTTTGGTTTGAAATCTAGTAGAGTGGCGAATTGCCGATGAAGGTGTCATAGTTGAGGTGGGGTTAGAGGTGACGCAAAAGAAGAAAAGGATTGGTCTAAAACATTTCCCCTTTCGTCATCCCTCCCCTTTCCATTATCGATAACACCTTGAACAAGTTCTCCATGGCCAGACTAACCGACCTCACTCGGTAGCGTGCGAGTGACATCTGAAGCAGCGTAAACTCACTCGACACCAAACTTGGACCTTCCGTGACCTGACGCTCTCACCCCTCTCTCGCTCAACTGTCTTCTCAATCTCATATCTTGTTCAAATTACGACACTTGTTCATGTGGATTTAGCATTGCTTCAAAAGACGGTTTTTTGATTTTTTGTAGATTCGATATTGTTCATCCAATTCCTTCGAAGAGCGGTTTTGATTTTCTTTGAAACGAAAACTCAAGAAGTCAGGTAATGTATAAGATATCAATGCTTACATTACATCTCTATTCATAATACAAAATTTGTTATTTAGTTTTTTTACTAAAATTTATGAGAAATAGAGTCGAGTATTTTAATTTGATTCAAATGTGGGAAGGGTTATATATCCTTATTAGGACTTTGATAAATTTGCATATATTCTATATTTTTTGAATAGTAGATCTAATCTAATAGTATTGGTTTATATATCCTTACTATAATGATTGATTCTTGCTTGGCCTTGGATGGAAGCTTAATCAGTAGCCATTGTTCATTCTTCAAATTTACAAACATCTTGTTGAACTTACAGTGGGACATTCTCTCCAGTAGGGGTCCAATTCAAAAAATGGCACACATAGCAAATGGTTTTGATCCTGGCAACTGTGTCTCCTTACTTTGTGTCAATGTAATTTGCTTGTCTAGCATGCTATAAGAGGTGCACTTGGCACATCCTTGAGTATATATATCTCATTAATTATAAATAACCTAACATGTTGTTTGGTAAATGCTGTTGAAGTAGGAATTTGGAACTCAGTCTCCATGTTCATGTAGATAGAGGGTTCCTAGCGTTTCTTTCTTGTTTTTAATTTGTTTCATAACACTTGTTTCTTTCTTGCAGGTTGGTAGGGTTGGCTGCCTTTGCCAAGTTGCTAATTGGGAAATTGATGCAGTCCCCATGTCAATGCATAGGATTATGATGCCAATGTCCGAGGAGAGGAATTGCATATCACTAGCAAGATCATGAGGGTGATGATGATTTTAACCTTTTGTACATTGATTGTGAAGATATAGTGGATGTAATTAAGAAATTATTGAGAACTTATTGTTGAGTGATTTTTCCTACTACACCAGTATGTATCAGATTTGTTGTCATTCTGGTTTTTATTCAGCTGTTGTAGGTCTACTACTTTTGCTCGTTCTGACTTTTGAATGGGATTCTAGTTGTTTGTGTATTTCCCTTGCCTAGTTTTGATTGGGATTCTACCTGATTGTTGCTACCTTTTGCTCTTTTGGAGGGTATTTAAATGCTATTCTTGGTTGTGTGCCTTGGTCATTAATTATGGGGCTTTAAATTTTGCTAGGGCGGCGTTGATGTTGAATGCCTATACAGACATGGAGTGCAACCTGAGCCATACGCTAGACAACACAACGATAATATGACTGTTTTGCAAAATTGAAAAAAGTTATAAATTTATTATAAAATAATTTCTCAAGTTAAAAAATTGCTATAATAGGTAAATTTAGTGCATCATGGGTGTACCATCTACTTAGGTACTTCACCCTAGCCTTGCCCAAGTTTTGCCATCAGTATCCACTAATAGACTTACCAAATCGTGTAGATTAGTAATAAGACATTTCAAGATAAAGTGTGTGTATATAATTTATTCCATGTATAGTATTAGTGAATGTGGTGAATACGATATTTGTTTCTTGAATTGGGGGGGAGGGAGGAGAAGTCATATGATATACATTTGCACGTATTTACTAAGGAATACCAATACATAAAAAATATTTTTGAAAGGTTGATTATAAATTTTAAATTGTCATACTTAAGACAATGTTATTACATTATTGATTATCAACTAATCATAAGGTTGAACAGATCGAATAGAATGAAAACTAAAAAAATCAATTCAAACAACCAAAAAGCTGAATATTGGCAAAAAACGGAACAAAATGAAAACCAAAAAAGTTTGAAAATTTATTATTGGATTGGATTGGAGCTATTTTTTTGTACGAATAAAATTTGCCAAAGTTCCATGCAATTAACATTATTTGCCAAAAATACACTAGGTTACTGTTTAGGAAAAAAAATCTATTCACGGACCGAATTCCCTATATGGTTCTCCATTTTTTTTTTAATAATTTGGCTCATGAAGTTTGGATACCGCGGGACACGACTTCTTAGTGGCCTTTGTTTTAATCATTTTGTCTTTTATATTTATTTTTTAAAATTTTAATTAGTATTTTAATTATAAGTTAATTTTAATTGCTAATAAAAAAATTGAATATGGTTAGATAATACATGTAGTGGTTAATTGAAAAAAATACAACCAATGAGCTATATTAAATAAGAAGATTTCCATTAATTGCTAATGTCGCAAAATACTTTTAATTAAAGTACTATTTTAAATATTATTTTAATTATGAGGCAATATTACGTAAAAATTTGAACAAGTGGTTAAATAAGTGCTTAATTTAAATAAATGTGCAATAAGAATTAAATTAATAAAAAATATAGACAAGTAAAAAATCATTGGGGTTGCTATGATGTTCAGCACGGTTAGGATAATTATTTTATTATTTCCTGGTATGCAACATAGGGAATATCTCTTTGGTTGACCCCTTCATCTTTGGTCTATTTCAGTACATATGCGAGTTGATTTCTGTGTGTTGACTTATATTTATGACCGTAGTTGAATAGTGGGACAATTAATATATCGAATCATTATGCATTTAATGCGCCTCAGTTACTCCAAAGATATGACATAACTATCTGAAAATGAAAAGACACTCAAACCTTTCGGCTCCAAAGTTGGCAAGCCTTATGGGCCGACTCAGAGCCTTAAGCTGATGATGCTTCTCTAAGCATCATCAGCTTGGGGGCAACTATTCTAGAGGTTATTCAGACATACTGTTAAGTTGGCTTGCACTTCACCTATCCTAGCTGGCATGGCCGCAGGTACCCCTGGTTAGTAAATCCTTGTTATCTCAGACCGACTCCACTTCTATCCCAGCATAACATGGGAAGTGCTTAACAGCAAGGAAAGCGTGTAAGAAGACACCTAAACGCACGTTGTCATGTGGCACTTAGCTCTAATAGAATTTTCCCTCCAAAACACACTATATAAAGGACTCTATACTCATCAGGTACACACTCTCTTTCATATTCACTCATACTTGCACCCTTACTGACTTAAGCATCAGAGTCCTTGCAGGTGTCACCACCGGAGATGTTAACGACCACCGTGGAGTCCACTAGAGACACACTCTTGTGTTCACCACGCAACAATTTTTAAACATAAATATTAAACAAAATGATTTTATAATTTAACTATAACACAAACTCATATTTAATAAACACAACTAAAAAAATAATCCACTAAGATTGGCCTAGTGATGAGGGGTTAAGATAGTATACATGACGTTATAGGTTTGAACCTTAGTGAAATAGTACAAAGTAATTAAATATTTTTTAAAGGCCTTAAAAATAGAAAAACAAATTATAATAATAACTAAATAATTTCTTAAATATTATAATTTTACTCAATTGATTTATTTTTCAATAACTAGACAAATCTTCAATTAAAAAATATTTTACCTTCAGTTTACTTCTAATTAGTCGTTAAACACCCTTGCCCCTAAAAAATAAATAAAAAAAACTATTCTTTTAATTAAAAGCACATATGCACATGTAACCTTGTCCTAATCCCTTGGGGTCTATTATTGAAATTTCAATAGGTTACAATGCAACATTTTTGCTATTCAGTGTAACAAAAAGCAAAATTATTCAAAGAGCCTGATATCACTTCAGTCAAAACTAGTCAGTTACCTGTGTATTTGCACGTGTCGCATTTGCCTTCACATATATTCTAAAATCATATATATATATATATTATTTGCATAAAAATAAACAATAGTGTAGATGAGATCGAACCAAACATCAGAACAATATAAGAGAAATCTACTTATATTCTTTTCTTTGAAAAAATAAAAATATTTTAATTATTTCGAAAAATACAAAGTAAAAGCTAAATTAATTATTAGTGTTATTTTATTTATTTAATTTTTTAAGATTATAATATTATATATACATATATAATTTAATATTATAAGTTATCTAATATTTTTATTATTATTTTAAATATGTTCATAATATTTACAATATTATTATAATATTATTTTACTATTATTAAAGATAATTAATTTTTATTTTAAATAATTTGAATTTGAAGATTTGTTAAATTTGAATAAAGTTGAATTTGAATTTAATTTTGAAATTTTAATTTCACAATCATACAATAAATTAATTTAAATATATTTTTATATTTTCTTGTTAATTTAAAAACCAGATATATTTAAGTAATATTTTTAATATTTTATTTTTATAATATTAATTATTACTATAATAAAAATTATTATTATGTGTAATTTTCTTGTTATGTTTATTTTTTTTTATAATACTACTTTTTTACTATTTACTATTTTTAATTTTTATTAATATGTTATATTATCTTTATTATTTTAATCTTATAAATATTTTAATATTATTAATTTAGTATTATTTATTTTTTATATTTAATTGTCTTATTTATGCTATCTTTATCATTATTTAACCTTAAAATAATTATTATTATTATAATAATATTATTAATAATTATACTATCATTTACTATTAATTTTTATTTTTTTATTATGTTAGTTTTTTATTATTTTCACCACTTGTCATTTATTGGAACCAAATCCCTCTTGCATACCCTCTCTCCATCCCCTCTTCAACAAACTTGTTAACCATTAGATCTATCTAATGGCTAAAATTAAAAGGTCACAATCCCACTCATATCGACGTATCGTTATAGAATGCCAATAGTTTAACCTTAACTTTTAAAGAGTTTAATTTTATCTTATATTTTAACAATAAGAAATTATTTCATATATAATTTTTAAAATAATTATTATAAAAATTAATAATTTTTAAGTATATAATAATTTATAATTAAATAGTAATGATAAAAATCTTTATAATTTCAATATATTTTAATCAAATTCTTTTCTAAAACTTTTGTGTTATCTTTTGGCAACACTTTTCGTCTAAATTTAAATTTATTTTTGGGTGTCATTCAGTTTTGAAAAATTATTTTTATTTTTTTAATTAAAAAATAACACTTATTTTTTCATGTATTTTCATCTTTAAAGTTTGTATAAAAATAATAAAAATTTACTTTTTTGTTTCCTATACAATTTTAAAAAAGAAAAAAAATTAATTTAAAAGTAAAAAAATGAAAACTAAATGTATATATATATTTTTAAAACCAAACACTCCTTATCTCAGTTTAGAAACCACATATTCAGCATGCATGATTGTATTTCTTTTCTCCCTTATTGTTGAGAAGATTAAAGTAAAAAGAGACTGACGAGACTAATAGCATTTGTCAATTATGATAAAAATTAACTATATTATATTTATTCTTTTTGACATTTTAACATGATCCTTGACCAGTAAACCATGTCAATTTTAATCAGAAAAGTTTTAAAAAAGAATTTGATTAAAATATATTCACTCCATAACGATTATTATATTATTATTTGGGTTTGAATATATTTTTTTGTTCTTATACAATGAATGAATTTTGATTTAGTTCTTGTAAAAAAATTTCTTTGTTTTTTATCTCTTTAAAGTTTAAAATCATTATTTTCTCCTCTAAAATAAATGAATTTTGATTTTGGTCCTTATAAAACATTTCTTTAATTTTCATTCCTCTAAAATGTGAAATAATAATTTTTGGTCCCTAAAGTTCATTTTTAGGTAGATAAATAACATTTATTTTAGGAATTTATAAAAAATTTTAGAAATATCGCAGCTAACACGGTATTACAACATTTGTAGGTGTCACTTAAGATGATTAGTTGACTTTCGTTAGATAGACTTAAAAGATATTAGTATTTTATTCTGTGTATTTGCACGGGATAATATTCATATTATATAACTTAATTGTAATAAATAAATACTTCTGAATATATAAATTATATTGTAATTAAAATTTATAATAAATAAATATTTTTGAATATATAAATTATATTTGAAATTTATAATAAATAAATTATAATACAATGTTAATTTTTAATTATTAATAATTTTTTAAACAAATATTAAAATTCAATTTAGAACTAAAGATATTTAAAATAATAGATTAAAAGAGATAAAAGGTTAAAAAATCTCTAAAAGTGCTCTCATTGAAGAATGATAGCTAAAAACGCTCCCGTTGAAGAACAATAGCTAAAAACATTCTCGTCTAAGATAACTGTTCTCATTTAATATATAGGATAGATTTAAAAAACCTACTGTTTAATTATAAATTGTTATATACTTAAAAATTATTAATTTTTATAATAATTATTTTAAAAAACAAATATAAAATAACTTCTTATTAATTGAAAATATAAATAACATTAAACTGTTTAAAAAATTAAGGTTAAAGTATTGACATCCTGTAATAATATTAATAGCTGAATAGTGAAAAGATTGATGACAGACTTCACAATTCGTAACTTTGTGAGAAGTGTGCTGGAGAGGGGACGCAGGGCACAAATCCTCTCTCAAGTACGGTAAAAAAAATTTCAGCCATTAGATCTTTTATTTTCGTCCAACTTTGCCTTCTCTCTCCTCATGGTGACACTGTAGCACTCTCAAACAAAATAAAACACTCTTCTCTCTGTCTTTCTCTCTCTGCAATGTAGAATTTGTTGCCAATGTAATGCAGCCATGGGCAGAGAGGATACGCAGAAGTGATTGACGCTCTATTAATGACAGACTTTAAAATTCTTAACTTCAAAATCCAGTTCCGTCACCATATTTGCAAAGTGGGAGTGTTGTAACCCTATCAGTATCGAACTGCTGCCGCTCGTCGCTGCCGTTCACCTCACCGGCCACCGTTCCCCTACTGCTTCAGCTCACGTCGTACTCTCGGTCTCTCCTTCCAGGTATTTACCCTTTTTCTTTCTATTGCTTATTTCAATGTTTAGATTTCATTTGATAAGTTGTATCTGTGAAGGCAATTCTATTATTTGGTTACAAATGGAAATGTCAGACAGCGAAGAGTCTGTTGGGTCGAAATCTAATTTCAGCTCACTCAGTTCACATACTTCACTCAGTGATACCAAAGCTTCTTTCACTGAACCTCCTGTCAAAAAAAGAAAGCTGCAGAAAAAAATGGAAAGATGTAATTTTGACATTTATAATAATGTAAGTATAATTTATAGAGCATTATGATTATAATTCTAACTAGCTGTGAAACATTGAGCATGATTGGTATTTTTATTGAGTATTATATATATATATATATATGTTTTGTTGTCAGGTCTCTAATCCCCCTTATGCTGAAGAAGTGGATCTAAACAATGAAACGACACAATTAGTTCTTCGTGCTGCAGCTCAATATGCAGAGAAATATCCGAGAAACCTGTCGGAAGAAACTTTTGGTAGAGCAGATTGTCGCATACTCCATCGGTGCATAAAAGATAGACATAACGGAGTTGACATATTGTCTGTTCAGCAGGTTAGAAAATATATAATTACTGGAAAAGAGTATATGCAGAATTATAATGCTATAAATTTATGCCGACAAAAATATATGTTTTACTACAATACTATATAATTATAAATTATAAATGCTTACTATTTGTAATGCTTTCCAGGTTTGGCACAGGTTGATGTATGCATATCATTGCTTCAAATCGTATTGTTTGCTGATGAAAAATGGGCAGGACGAGGTGCTATTTGATTATGCAACTGGTCATGTTTCTCCAATGTCACCGGCTACAAACGTTAGTTGTTGAATCCAAATAGCCATTTATTTAACATTGCATAAATTGTCATTCATGGTTCTTATGGCTATGTTGTTATTCTTATTCTTATATACGATAAATTTGTAGTTTCCAGCAGTACACTGTGGACTTCAACATCAAGCAGTGATTACAAATTTTTCTCTGTTGAAAAAGCTCTTTTTTTTCACGTGGAGTAAAATTTCAAATTGTGTTGAAGTACCTGCCCCGGCTGCCCAGAAACGCAAGCGTTCATGCTCCACATTGGTAGATAGAATTACAGATCCAGGTTCTGCCACCGAAGAGGTAATGAAAGTATTTTTTTTATTTTTTTATGTTAACATAAATAGATACTTTTTTGGGCTGATTTTGTATAAATTGACTTTTTACCCAAACTCTCTTTTTGCAGATTCCAGAAACTCTTTGAAGAAAAGGTTTAGGTGGCAGGTAGTGGAATTATGTGTACACAATCTGCTGTTAGTTTGGTGTTTTGAATTGGAATCATTGTGTAGTAGATTCCAATTATCGTTATTTGTCTTTGTCTATGTAAGTGCAAACCTGCATTGTAACAACACTTGGTTTATGTAATGTAGTTGTGAGTCAAATTTTAGCTCCTAATTCAAAATGAGTTGAGTGTGGTGCATTTGCTATGTTAGGACTTTGTATAGCAAATTAGGAGTTGTGATTTCGTCGAAGTGCCATTGTTCACAATTTTATCATGGTTTATGGTGTGTTGACTGTTGAGTTGAGGTGCTTGAGAAGACCATGCATGCAATGTTTGACGAAATATCTTTGATTGTTGATGAAATAATTATCTTGGCTTAGAGGGAACTTCAGGAATGTTATATAGTACTAGAATGTGATTTTGTTGTTGATCTAGTACAAGTTAATGTATGCAGAGATATCTTAAAAGCTAAGACTTGGTTGTTTTGATCTTATTGTTACTATATGTTACGTCTGAATTCTGTGGAAAATGTCCATGTAATTTTTAGATGATACTGAGGATGAAATTTTAGTGAGAATTTTTAGTTTGTCTTCTGAATAATGATGTCATGTGGTGCAATCATGAATGATGGTTGGTACTACGTTCATATTGAGTTTAAGGATGTAAAAGTGAAACTTGCATGTAAGAAAAATGAACATATAAACTTAGTGAGTATCAACTCTACCTGTTATGTCGAGTGAGTTTATAGTATGCTTTTGGTGTTCTTGCTGAACTGTCAAGGTAGAATATTGATGTAACTGCTGACACATGTGAATCTAGAGCTAATTTTCTTTTGGCTTATCAGTGATCTGTTATGGTGATAAATTGGTGAAATTTTGATTAAAAAATCTGTACTTGTGATGGTAGATCGGACTCAAAAACAAGAGTTTGTAGTGGGAACATGATTTAATGTATACCATAGTTTGATTGATAATAAATTTCTGCCTGATATCTTGGATAGAATTGATGATAATTTGAAAGAAAACTCGTGAATTATGTATTGAAGGTTATAATTTTTGCAATGGTGTGAGTGACTCCTCTTCTTTCCTCCCTCCCCTTTCTTTCTTTGAACCAAACACAAGTATGGATGAAATCTTAAACTCCTAATCAAGCTTTGTAATCACCAGATTTTTACATCTAAAACTCATGAATCCTTGGACACCTGAATGTTGCTTAAAAGTTGTCCATTGTCAGCATTAGTCTCTACCTGTGTTAGTAAAATTGAGAGAAGGCAGAACCTTCTGAATGTGAAGGCCAATGGTATGCCGTACTCTCCCATTTCCTGCCTCATGTACTTCATCTCCTACTCAATTCGGTTTCCCTTTTCAATTCCAAACTGAATTCTTCTTAATTACTTGCCAGAATTCATGAAGTGTTCAAAGTTTGGAGCTGAGCAATCTTCCCCTGTTCTTAATCTCTTCAACCGAATAGGCATTGAGGTAGGGGGAGGATTTCCTTTATTCTTTGAAGAGTTTATAGTAGTGGTAAGTTTCAAGTTAAATAAATAGATTCTCATATGAATTTTCAAGGGCTTAAAATCTAGTTTTAGAGGGTTTCGGATCAATGATTGTGTATAAAAATTGGTGATTGCTTGTGTGATTGAAGAGGGTGAATGGTTCGGATTATAAGGGGTTAGAATAGAAAAAAGTTGTTGCCTAGCTGTTCTATTTATACCTTTTTATAGCAAAATTGTTCTTGCATGTGGAATTAGACGGGGCTGTCCTGAGTTCTTTGAAAAAATCGATTGATACATTGAAGAATTTTCCGAAGGTTGAATATCTTCTGTGGAGAATACATTTTCTGTTGTGTATTCTTATTCCTTGATGATGTTTGGTTCTTAAGAAGAAATATCTTTCGTGGTTGTTGACGTGAGTTTGAATTTCTATGGAAAATGTTGGTATCCTTTTACATTATCTGTATGAATATTTAAAAAGGAACCGTTGAACCAGTTTGAAGAGTTAACCACATAATCTGGTTGACTGTTTGTTGATCTTAATTTTTTTTAAGCAAACGTATCACCGGTGTTATAAGTTTGTGGGATCTAAACTCGGACCCCTGGAGTTGTAGGTACTCTCAAATTAAATTACTATGACTGAATATTTTTTCTATAACCATATGTTTAGCTGGGTGGAGTTGGGATGCAAAGAAATATGGAAGAATGAGATAGGAGAGAAAGAGAAATTGTATTTGTACAATCTTTTGTACAGCAAAAAATAGGAAGGAAAAAGAGGGAAGTGTGGGACAAAATGGTTGATGATGGAAAGAGATAGAGAGAAAATAGAGTATTGTAAAAAGTATTATAAAAAAGTGTTGTGCAAATAATATAATTGAGAGAAATCACAAAATTTATTGGTCTATATGAGGTGAAAATTGAAATGAGGAGAGAAGGAATTTGTTTATAAAAGTAGGTTTCACTAAAATAAATCTCTCCTCTTCACTGAAAGTTTTTGTGCTAAACAAAAGAGTGAGAATAAGAATTTTGATATTCTTATTTGATTGTTCAGAGTTAAATGTAGAATAAATAGAAGAACACTCAAGAAAGAAAAATGAGGTTGTTACACGATAGACCAGGAAAAGGTAGGAAAACATGGAATAACAAAATTTTTGGTTTCCTCTAATGTGCGAAGACCCCTACATCTCAAAACTACGGAAGCCCTTTACCTAGTAGGAAACGATATCCTTAGGTTTCAATACTAATTGCCATTGGCAAACAAGAAGCAACAATATTAGTAAAAGATTTATTAGTAAACTCAAAAATTGCCTTATTATGAGCTAACTAGAGCCCCCACATGGTGATTAATGTCACAACCAGGGTTGTAGCAAGATGGTAAAAATATGTTGAAAACATGGAATCGCCACAAAGGTTTATTTTTAGGAAAAAAAATGTTGGAAAAATCCTTTCAAAAAATGGTCTTTAAAATCAAATTTGAGTTTGGGAATCGATTATGCGTAGAGAAGGAGTTAGGTACCGCAGATGTACTCAGACATCAAACTAGTTCAAACATAATTATCAAAGTTCTTTTGAATTTCAATGTTTAGACCTCTATTTAATTCGAAGCTTCAAACATGGGCTCCTTAAAAAGCAGAAGAAAAATGACAATTTGCAAAATGCAAATTTGAAGTGGCCAAACAAGTTAAGTTGAGGCTAACTCTTAGTTGGGTTAATTATCTATTTTGGAACTTTAATTAAGAATGGACATTAGTGGATGATTCGGCAATATTATTTTATTGACATTAGAATCACAATTTTTTTTTTTTAATCTATAGTAGAGAACCCTCTAAAAAGGTAATTTTGGGATATGACATTAGTGTTAATTAAGTGTTTGATATATAAAAATGTCTATATATCATTATTTTTTTAAAAGATAAGGTGAACGACAAAGAAATCATACTATTTTGGTGTATTAAATGTATCGAGTCAAGAGGAAATAGGTTGTTTAAATGAACCCTTTTTTTAACAAAAATGAGCTAATTATAGGATTGGTTCCCGTTATTGGTGGACTTGAGATTGAAGAGTTAAATGAGATTGATCAGATATGACAAAGCAACAATTGCTCAACATATTGCCATGGAAGCTTTTTACTATGGTTGAAAGCTTTTAAAGTAATTTTTATATATTTTAAAATTTTAATTAAGTTCTTATTACTTAATAATTATCAAAATTTTGTTGGTTTTTATTAACTTAGATTTATTTAAAAATTTAGATGAATTATAGGAATTTATTTGATAAATAACATAATATAGGCGTTCAAACTTTTACTAAGCTTTTGAATGGTCTCTAATGATGATTTCTATTCTAAAAAAATTAAAGCTAAAATAAAATTATGTGAAATACTTAGACGTATTTGAAGTGTATCTAAAGAGTAGTAATTTGGCAAACTAGAGTAGATGTGGATGTACTATCTGTTATTCTTCAGCAGAAATATGCATTGTTGCGTGAACTAGATAAGAGTTTACAAGGTAACTGTAGTTTTATAATTTTATTTACTTATTTATTTATCTTTTGCTTTTTACATGAATGAAACCTGTGCACTTTTCATATGAATGAAAATCAGGGTAATTGCTTTTTTATAATTTTAATAAATGTTATGTGGGATTTAATAAATTGTAGTACCCCTGATTATCATTCTTTGTGGTGGTAAACTGAGTGTACTTTTCTCTTAGAATGCATGTTTAGTGTGATTCAGTGGTATGATAATGGTTGAACTTCCCATGGAAAGTTATTGTCCTCTGTGCATAGGTGATTTCTACCATGGTTTCCTGATTTCAAAAAACCTTGGTTAGTAGCCACTAGGATTCAAAGACTTGTTTTTGAGATCAATTTTGGGCATTCTATTGTGAAAACTCTTTCCAAAGTTGCTTTTAGTTTCTTTTTCTTAATCCTTTGCAGGAATATGTCTAGGTTACTTTGCATGTTTGGTTTGGTTCAGAAGATACATCTTGATATTCCATGAGCTTTTCATAACTAAAGCTCCACTTTCAATGATGGAGTTGGTGGTAGAACTTGAGTTATGGGGCTAATGTTGAAACTATTGTTAATGCTATTGTAGATGACAAAAATTATGTTGGAAAATGTTATTATAGTGTCATTGTAAGTTATTTGTTGAGATAGAAGAAATATATTATTTTGTCTGATTTGGATTCTCATCATATTATCTTGAGGATTTGGTGTTCTTACCTTATCTCATTTGTAGACTGTCCTTACCTATTTGATGACTCTTCATATTAAGAAGTTTGGATTTTGACCTAGCTTGTTTAGTTTTCTTTATCAATAAAAGATAAGAGTTAATCAGTAATCTATGAAATTATTACAATTAACAATGATCCTGTGTTTTGGCTCTATTTTTTGTTGAAATATATGAAAAAGTATTTTTTATTTACATAGTGTTTGGTTGGACGGAAATGGAGGGGAGGGAGGTTTATTTCAAATCCTTTTTTGTTTGGTACAATTTTAAGAGAAGGAGGGAAATAATCCTTCTTTGCGCAATTTTGGCTTCCCTCCAATATTGAGGGGATTTGGAGGGGGGAACGACTTTAAATTTTTTAAAATAGTTTGACTAAAAATGCCTTCTATTTATGTGAACCAAACAATGATAAAGTTATTTCCCATTCCCCTCATTCAGTCATTCTCTAATCAAATAAAATATGTAATTAAAATCTCTCCCCTCTCCTCCATTGAACCAAGTTAGAGTCATTGAATTAATTGTAGAAATATTTTCTAATGGTTTCACTCAAAAATGTCAAGTGGTTTGAAAATGGCGCAAGTCAAAATTTTAGGTATAAACCATAATTTTAGGAGTCAGTTTAATATGCAATTTGAGCTACAAGTCTCAAAACCCTATGGGACTAAAAAATAGATTTATTAGGATTAAAATCTAACTTAAGTGAGTTGGTTTAACTGAAAAATCTCAAGTGGTTTGAAAATGGCACAAGTCGAAAGTGTAGGTAAAAACTATAATTTTAGGAGGCAGTTTTGTACATAAAATGAGCTACAAGTCTCCAAATCCTTTGGGACAAAAAAAAAATAGATATTACAGGGTTGAAATGTGACTTGAGTGAGTTGTGTCACTGAAGAATCTGAAGCGACTTAAACATGGCGCAAGTCGAGAGTTCAGGTAAAAACCATAGTTATAGTTGTCGGTTTTGTACGCATTTTGAGCTATAAGTCTCCGAACCCTATGAAGGGCAATATATGGGACAAGTGTCTTTGTTATGTCCATGTACAGGTTGAAGGAGACGTTAAGAAGTGAATGTGTAAATTTCTTCCGTGTCTCCATTATGGTTGACAGAAAGGTCTTTTGGAGAAAACAGTAGGGCCAAAAATTATACAAAATAAAAAAAAAAACATCTCAATTTGATGCCCGAGCTAAAAGTTATGGCCTTTCAAAGTTTTTGGCCAAAAATTTTAAAAAAATAATTTTTAGGAAGTTATGAAATGAATAATAAAAAATAATAAATATTATTTTAAAAAAAATTGGAAGTTCTTTAAAAATTTAAAATAAGGTTGAACATCATTGGAAAAAATTTAAAACAATTAAAAATAATTTGTAGAAAATATATTATTAATTATTTTTTAATTTCAAAATAATAATAAATATTATTTGAAAAAATTTTAAAAATATTAAATTGTAAAAAGAAATATAAATTTAAAAGGAACTTTATAAAAATGCAAAAAAATGTTGTTCAAAATTTTTAAAACTTTTAAATAAAAATAAATATTAATTTTGAAAAAATGTGAAATTGTCAAAAGAGATTATTATTTAAAAAAAATTAAAATAAAAATAAATATTTTCTATAAAAGCTAAAAAATATTAAATAATTTAAAACAAATTTATTAATTATGTTATGAAATTTAAAATAACAATAAATTAAATAATAATATTTAAAAAATTTAAAATAATAATATTTAAAATTTAAATATTTTAAAATAATAATATTTTAAATTAATATTTTTAGAATTGAAAAGTAAATTAAAATTTTATTAATTTAAAATATTTAAAGTTTAAAATAATATTAAATAATATTTATAGAAATTATATATTATTTGTAAATGTTTAGGAAGATAAATAACATTAAAAAATAATTTTATTTTAAATAATATTAAATATTTTAAAAAAGTATACTTAATTTTTTTTATTATAAAATAATATTAAATATTGTTGAAAAAATTAAGTAAAAATTTAAATATGAAAAAAAAATATGAATATGAATTTAATATAATTTAACCCCTAAACCCTAAACCATAACCATAAACACTGACCCCTAAACCCTAAACCCTAACCCCTAACCCCTAAACCCTACCCTAACCACTAACCCTAACCCTAACCCACAAACTTGAAACCCTGAAACCAGAACCCGAAACCCCCACCCCCCCACCCCCACCCCTAAACCCTAAACCCAGAACTCGAAACCCTAACCCTAAACCCCAACCCCAAACCCCAAACCCCAAAACCTAAACCCCAAACCAAAAACCCCACACCCCAACCCCAACACAAATCCAAAACCCTAAGTCCTAACCCCTAACCCATAAACCCTAAACCCTAAACCCAAAACTTGAAACCTAAAACTAGAAACCAGAACCCTAAACCCTAAACCCCAACCCCCACCCCACCCCTAAACCCTAAACCCTAAACCCGGAACCCGGAACCTAAACCCCAACCCCTAAACCTAAATCATAAACCCTAAACCCCAAACCCTAACCCAAACCCTAAGCCATAAGCCCCAAACCCTAACCCTAAACCCTAACCACTAAACCCTGACCCCGAACTCGAACTCGAACCCTGACCCGAACCTCAAAACCCTAAACCCTAAACCTAAACCCCAAACCCAACCCTAACCCTAAACCCTAACTCTAAACCCTAAAAAACCCTAAACCTTAAACCCTAATTTCCATGTTTCATGCCCTAATTTTTGTGCAATCCTTTCTTAACACTAGATTGACTATCTCTACCTCATATCTTCCCTTGTGGTTCTTCCTCTCTACACTAACTGATTGGACCTTCTTTGTTTATAGTCTTGTGAAAAGAAGGAGAAATAGACCAAGAAGAACATTGGAGGAAGTACAACAAACATTTATAATCTTGTGAAAAGGGGGAGAAGGAGACCAATAAGAACATTGGAGGAAGTTGTTAAGAGAGATCTCTTGCTGAGTAATATCTCTGAGGATTGGTCTTTAACCAAGTCCAATGATGTCATGTGACCCATGTAGCTGACTTCACCTAATGAAATAAGGCTTTTGTTATTGTTGCTGTATTTTTGTGTTCATGTGCTCATGTAAATATTATTTTACATAGTTGGAACCTCCAATCTATGTTATGATCCTACAATTCGATAAACTCTATTCCAACATTAAAACTCGATTTTGACAACCTTGCCCTTAATAGAGGAGCAAAGTCTAGGGGCCAATCAAATAATGTGGCTGGATGTATTGACCAACTGATTATTTGACAATTGACAAATCCTGTACTAGAAAAGAAATAGTTATGAATCACTCTTTAACAACATAGTAATATATTCTGAAATCTATCACAAGTAATATATTATGAAATCTATATCACACTAATAGAAAATTACAAACCTGTATCTCTTCTGGAAGAGCCTTTAAGACAGCAAGAGTATAAACACCAGGAACAAACTTTCCTGCGACATATTCAACTTAACTGCAATACAAGATTTCAATCTACATAGAAATTCAGCTAAATTTTTTTTATCCTTTTCTTTTTTTCTCTTCACAAATTGTTGTCACTTTTCTTGACATATAATTTGGCTGGTTCATTGGAGTGAAAGTGATTGAAATAATCAAACAACTACATGGATTAATCTTTATGGCCTTTTATTTTTCTTTTTTCCTTTAACCTCTATGCTTCTTGTCATGATCCAATGTTCTGAATATAAATATTAAATGCGCAACAAAAGTAGTGGTAAGCAAACAAGGTGGAGAACACAATGTCAATTTCCATTATTATATTTCATTTTATTTAAATTCAAGTTTGCCCAATTTCTTGAGTTGTCAAATTATCTTTCTAGACCTTGTCAGCCTGCTGCAAGTTATAAAGACTGTCAATGATAGATTAGAAATCTAAATTGTCAGAAGAGAAACTCAAGGATAGTTAAAATGCCCTTTTGATCTTATCATTTAGACTGCTTTTTGTGAATGTCAAAAAGAAACTTGAAATTAATATTAGAGTGTAAAACCCTAATAAAAATAAGAAAGAAAAGTCAAAAGAAACCACAAAGTACATAGAAACATAACTTGTATCATATAAATAGATTAGTAAAAATAATTTGAGATTATGAGTGCCATCAATTATATTATAAAGGTAACACATTCGACTTAACAAGTTACTCAAATTTTATCCTTTAAAAATTTAGACATCTATTTTTTCACAAATTACAAATATTTAAGGATAAAATCAAATTAATTACAGCAGTCAAAAAGCTTTTCTTATTTTTAATTTTATATAAGTATTTTAATAAAGTATTTTGAGCTTCAAAGTCTTAAGTAGATATTTTGAGAGGTTCTTTTGAGACAAGCAATGATTGTATTTTAGATTGTATCCTCCTATACGTAAATTTTATAAATAAAAGTTTAATTATGAAAATTAGATGGTTCCTTGCAGTTAAAAAATGAGAAAAAGATGACAAACTTAATAAAAAATGTCATGATGATGTTGATTATTCCAAAGTAATACTGTCATCAGAATATTGTAAAGGAAAAGAAAATTGGAAATCAAGGAAAGGAAAAATTATAATGAGTGTAATAGGAGATAAATGAACCTACCAATGTGTAACCAACGAGCAGCCCAACTCCGAATCAGATCCATAACTGAAATGATCCTGTGGCAAAATTAAATGGAAGAAGAAAAACAAAAATGAGTATTGAGAGATTCAAAGGTAAAGGAGATTTTGATGAAAAAGAATTTATATCAACAAACCCATTAAAATTGGGAGTAGTGCAATTAACAACATGCTCATGATCTTCTTCCATCTTAAAGAATGGGTAGTTCTCACAGCCTGACTCTTTGAACTGTGAAACAAAAACAGAAATCATAAACAAATAAAAATAAAAACAAAGCAAAAAAATAATGAAAAATGTTAAAGGGTACTAAGACCTGATCGTAGGTTTTGACAAGGTGGCAATGAAGACAAGCCCTCAACTCATGGCCAAAGCTTGTAGGAATTTGGCCATTTTTGTAAGCTCACTGTTTCAACTGATGGCTAGATCGGTTCAACTAGTTGGACCAATGGTCAAATCAGATGACATTATAATTATATATAATTGTAATTATATATTACATATCATATATTAGTAATTTCAATTACTATAAATTATTAAAGAAGTCACATAACTCAAACTTAATTAGCTACCAGACTTACAGAACTCAAAACATTAGGCTGGTGTGAGCAGACAGACTTCTACAAATAGACAATAGCGAGCTTGGTATGACCACTCACAACAGCTCAAGTCCCTATTTATTTGCATGCTAATGATAATGATGTTATGATGTGTATATATATACCAAGGCTGCTGAGAGCACTAATACATCTTCACATCTTAAAATCACCCCCTAATATTCTGGAACACTTAATGGAAGACAAAACAATAAAAACCTAAGACTTCAAAACAACAATTCAAATTGTAATAGACATGTATAGGAAACATTATAGACACTCATTAGTTCTTCATTGGAATAGAAAAGGCTTAATGTAATTAGCTCGTCAACTGCTATTAGATGAACTTGTAAAAGCGAGAAAATAATATTCTATTGAATTGAATGAGCAGTTACAATCAATGTTTACCTCTGTTACAAAGTGTGTGTGTGTGTGCAAAGGAGAACTGAGTTCATGTGACAGGAGAAACTGACACATAACTAATCTAACTGACAGCTGTCCTACTGTGACAGCTGTTAGGCAACCTAACTAACTGAAGAAAGAATACGGAAAAATAGTATATTCTCAACCCCCCACAAGCTCAAGGTGCATAAGTGACATTGGAAAGCTCAAACACATTGAGCTTGGGCCTTAGAAGTAAGAACCACGCTTGGTCAGCAAATCAGCTAGTTGATTAGTGCCAGGAATGTGCAGAACTTGTAGTTGCTTATTAAGGACCTTTTCACAAACAAAAAATAGATCAAGTTACATGTGCTTGGTGCCAGCATGGAGAACAGGATTGTGAGGTAGATGAACAGCACTTTGATTGTCACAAAAGACCATAGGACTGGGGCAAGGAACAGATGATTCATGGAGGAGTTTTAATCTATAGAATATTTGTTGTAACAGTGGCAAGACTACGATACTCAGTCTCAGTGCTTGATCTAGCAACTACAATTTGCTTGAGAGACCACCACGAAACAAGATTGGGACCCAGAAAAATGGCTGCTCCACAGGTAGAGCGACGATCATTTGGAACAGTAGCCCGTCAGCATCACAGAAAGCTTTGAGTGAGGGAGGTTGACTGGGTGAGGCTGGGAGGAGATGAAGACCAATATGCAGAGATCCTTTGAGATATTGGAGGATGCATTTGATAGCAATTTGATGGGAGTCCAGAGAAGAGGCCATGACAAACTTTGTTGACAAAAAGCTAGGAGTGTCAAACGAATGGATCGGATAAATTCTTAGTCAGATTATAATGGATTGGATAAAAATAATCCATTAATCCATTTTGATCCATTAAAAATTCATTTAAAAAATTTAATCCATCCATGATCCATATAATAAAATCTAATCCAATTCATCTATAAACAATTTTTTGATGGATGGATATTCAATCCATCCACATAAAAAATATATTTTAAAAATTAAATAATTTTTATTTTTAAAATATTCTCTCCTCCTATCCCTTCTCTCTCTTCTCTTTCTCTAACCTCTCTCTCCTCTCTCTCTCTCTAATTTTGTCGTGTCAAAATAATATTCTTTCAAGTTATCACAAAAATTATGTTCAAGGAAAAATAGAAAACAACTACCAAAGAATCTTCAAAACGTAAAAACTTGAATTTTTTTTATCATATTTCAAAATAAAAACATATTTCAATAACTCTAATTTTGTGTAGGGAGAATCGACAAAATTTAAATGTAATTTCTTAAAAATTCACATAATAGCCAGGATGCAGGTTTGAATCACTAACTAGCTATATTATAAACGTTTAGGTTCAAGGAATTATTTTTTAAACCTGATTAGAAATTTTTTATTTTTTTTAATGGCTATTCTAATTTTTTTAATGAAAATTTGTTTATAAAACCAAAAAACAAATAATTTTGAAAAAAACACATGTCTTTTTATTTTTTTATCTAATGAATTTTATTTTCTTATTTAATGTAATCCAATGGATTTTGAAAAATAGTGGATAGATCACTAACCATCCATAAAATTAAATGGATGGATTGGATCCAATCCATTTTTTTTTTGTGTAATAGATGGATTGGATGAATTAACTTGTAGATGGATTGGATGAATGATGGATAAATGAATTGTTTTACCACCCTTACAAAAGATAATTTTAGGTCTGGTGATGGTGGCATACTAAAGGGCCCCAACAACCCCATCTATAAGTATTAAACTTGAGTATGAATCTGAAAGTCTTTTTCTAGACAATGTTGAAATGATTCCACACTAGCAAGAATACACCTGCCAAAATAAGTTTTATATTAATAGATTGGACCACAATGATAAGCTAAATCAAGAACAAATCATAAAATTTAACACATTAGACCATATATAGCGCAATGAATTAAATTGAATCATTAAGGCTCTAAACAAAAGGTGTCGATTGATGCAAATTTGAGAATTAAATCCTATAAAATAGATGGCATATAACAATTAATAAAAAAAACTGCATCTTGTCCCTCTGGTATAACTTGTTAAATTCAATATCAGAATTGCTCACAACAATTTTGACAATTTTATCATATACATTGTGTGAACACCTAATTTTATCTGGGTAGTTAGTACTTAGTAATAATAATTGAAATTAAATAAAAAAAAGTGAGAAAAAGAGAAAATAATAAGTGAGTAAATAAGTTTTTCTTTTTGTGCTTGTTGGGCTAAAAAGATTTAAGCCCATAACTAATTAAAAAAGAGGGAGAAAAGGAAAGAAAAATCCAAAAAAAAAAAAAAAAGATGATTTTTTTTTTAAATTTAATTATCATATTACTTTCTTTCACGGATAAGATTGTCACATTTTTATCACCGACCTACACATGTTTCACTCACGTTTTCTAACCATCTATCATATGCACGTACATAATAACCATGCATACCTCATCATCATTCTATCAAATGCACACTATACCATAATTAACGAAGAAAAATTCTAGAAGGGTCCATGTACAATGTACACAAATAACATCATCAGCCTTACAATCCATACACAAATTCATCTCAGAATTGTCCATTCATACATCATTCTCATGGGACAACCACAAAAAAAAGAAAAAGAAGAAGGATCGAGAATCAAAATAGTTAGAAATTCTACCTATAAATAAAGGAAAAAAGAAAAAGAGAGGGAGGCTTTTGGGATTGAGGTGGAATGGGAAGTGCTGCTGCGAAGTTGAAGAGTGAAGATTATTTTGTTGCTCTAGAGGGAGGGAAGGAAGCTATAGAGGTTCTCCTCTTCTTCTCACGTTCTGTGATTTTTGTACAAATGTAGATGCAACACTGCTGTTATATTTGTGTCTCTATATATCTGTGCCATTTCTTGAATCTTGCTTTGTGTTTGTGCTTTTGATTCTATGAATAATAGCTGTTATCTCCATTTTAATTAAAATGGTGTAGCAATTCCTATAGCCTGGATTCCTGCACTCTGTCTTTGATCTATAATGGAAAATTTATTGAGGCATAGTCAGGCTTGTTCTGTTCTCTATAATCTCATGTACATTGGTTTGAATGCTATATCTCTGCACCCACTGAGTTGATTTCTTTTCCTTGCCTCACACTTGCAGATTCAAACACACATATTTTATCACGTTTCACTTTGCACATCTTCATAGATCCATAATATTCTTGACATTGTATCTCATACGCATTTATCCACAATATCAAAATGATACCAAAACAAAGCAGTATAAACAGTAATGATAAAAATAAAGAAATATATAAATAAATAAAAGAAGAAAAACAGCATCCCCTCACATGGCAGCAGTATAAACAGTAATGACATCGTATCTCTGCGCTGTTGTCGCATTTATGTGGTGCCTCCGCCGCGTCTCCGACAAGCAAATTTTCACAAGCTCGCGGTTTAAGCCGCCATGCTATCACCTTCTTTGCTGCCGTCAAGGTCTGCCATGGTTTGTTTTCTTCTTGTTGCCGCCTCGCGCTCGCAACCATTGCCATGTGAGTTTCTTCCGCCGTCACGCAACCTCAACGCCGTCGCAGGCGTCGTGTTCGGAGAAACGCAATGAGGCTCGTCCTTCCACCACCGCTGCCGCATCACCGTGGCCACCAAGTTTGGGCTGATGCGTGATGGATGGGCTTGACCCATTACTATTGATCTGTTGTCTTCTTATTTTGGGCTCTTTGCTTTCCTGGTTCATAATATAACAATTGCTAAATACACCTCCTTTCATTGTTAAATGCACCCCCTTTCACTTTTTTTATATATTTTTTTCTCAAATATATCCTTTTTCGGAAATTAGTTTCCGAAATGTGTTTAAAACTTCCAGAAAATAATTTCCAGAAGCAAAACTGGGAGCAATTTTTTGGAATGGGAGGTGTGCCTTGTAAAATCGAGATAACACACATAATGTATAAACCAATTGCTATGCGCATTGCACACCTCGATCAAAAGCGAAAGCAAAGTGGCTTCGATGACATCAATGAGCGGTGAGGAGAGAGAAATTGGTGTGTACCAAATCCTATTATAAACGAGAACTAAACTATTATGTATACCAGTATATGACGTTGTCCTCTTCTGTTGTGGTGTTGCTCACACTTATCATCCCCTCTCTTTCACTGTTTCACTCAATCAAATTTCTTTTCATCTCATTTTATGCTCTCTCCTGTGTCACTTAGTCTATTTTTAAGGGATGCAAGTTGGGATTCTTTTCTTTGCACTGATCATAATAACATGCCCTAAGCCATGGTATTTGAAGAGGCCTAATGGAAATTGAATTTGTATCCTCTAACAGGAGTTCATTTTTAAAAAAATTTGAAAGTGATAACTATTAATAAAAAAAAGCAAAGTAAATTTTCGAATATATACTCCACTGTCAAAAGGCATGTATTTATCATAACTTTAAAACCTTTTTTTTTTGTCAACGGTAATCAATGTTGCTTGTTATATTTTAAAGTACACCTCTTAATCCATGGATAACAAATATCAAATCTAACATATAGTCATATATACATTTGGTGTTCAAATGTTCAACAAAATCTGAATCATTGACATTGATTGACCAAACATCAACAACCCCAAGGTGCTCCAATTATAACAAGAAACTTCAAATGCAACAGCAGTTGTATATTTTGAGTGGATATTTCAAAAAGTTAAAATTATTATTTAATTAAATTTAGAAAATTTCAAATTTATTTTAGTATTTATCAAAAATAGATATTTTGCTTAAACTTAACCTTATTGACTCGGTCTTTTAGACTAGGTTTCACCTTATCATTTGACTTAGTATTAGGAGGTTTTAAAAACCTGTTTTATTCATTATAAATATCTCTATTGGAGAAGGTTTTAGAGAGTACTTTCTCCCACATCTTCTCTTCCTTTTCTATGTGAGTTCCTAGGTCATGCTTACTAAAGCTTGCTAGTTCTGTTGCCTCAACCATTAAGTCCTTAAGGATAGTGTGATTTCATACGTCTCAGGTTTAATTTATTCGTAATTATACATGCTCGTGAGTTCGTGATTGATCGTAGTTCGTGATCTTGGACAGCTAGAACAACAGCTGTTAATAGTTTTATACACATTATTATCTAATACAATACAGAATATATGAACACATGTAAAATATTTCCAATTACTTGAGTTGGTAAATGTTTAAAAGAAAGCGATCCCACCATTATGTATATCATAAAATGATCAATACATTGTGTGTTATCTCAACATTATACTTCTAGTTAGATCTTTTTTGTCTTATGTCTTCTTTTTTATCTCAGTTTGAAAACCAACAAACCCTGGCAGCTTGATACAATCTTATTGCTCCTATTGCAAAAGAGACATCTTAAAGCTCTCTTACACTCATGAACACACATGCAAAATTGTGCTACCTCTACTGTTACTTGATTATTTAAAGTGAAGCATACTTTGGCTGTAATTTAATTCTTTTGGTTCTAAAAGAAACCCAGCTTTCAGGTATATGATTCCAATTTTTACGGCAGACTGATTCTTTGAAATTGGCATCATAAACTGTTAAAAACGTCTGGATCAAAGATTCATGAATTTTGGCTGAATTACAATCATGACATGAACTTCTTTATTATTAGAAAAACTTCTTTATTACAATCATGAACTTCTTAATTACAATCATGACAAGAATTTTGACTTAATTACAATCCATGGTAGCACGATACAAACCTCAAATACTATTTATGCCAGTGATACAATACAAATAAGGAAAATAACTATAACTATGCTATCAGGATGGCTTCCTTAGGCACTGAAAATAAATAAACAGAATTGACAAATAAAAGTAGAATGGAAAATTCAGTGAATTCAGTGATCGAATTGGAAAGTGAAGTTAAGTTGGAGTAAGCAAAGAATTGGAACTTCTCAATGCCACCGTTGGGACTAACGTCTTCAATGCTATAGCCAAGAGGAAGTTCATATTGTAAAGGACTAATACTACCGGAAAGGTTTGTTTTTGTGCTTTCGGTCACCATCACAACATTCACGCTTCTGCAACGTACAAATGGATTGTTTTTCAACAGAATGATACTTTCAAACATTTTGAGATAAAAGGCAACAACATTTGATCTAACTCTAAGGATTGGAAGAAAGCAATTTTTATTTAAAGACAAGGAAAATTGAACAAAACTATCAAACTTGGACGAGAATTAAACTCATTCAGAACTTCATATTATAAGCTACAAAACACGAATAAAAGGAATAGTTTCTGTTTTTCAACTCAGTAATCTGCAGCAAGTCTGAAATTTAAAAGAAATTCTAGTAGTGTGTAGGCTGAAAAAAAAAACATATTATATGCAATATTGAAATCGTTCAATATTCACACTGTCATCCTCAAGATCTTTACGTTTATTCAGTAGACAAATAAAGCCATAAGTTCAATATAACTACCATGCAGAGTCTAAAATCATGCATGGATTAGTCTTTAAAAGAAAGATGACAGAACACCAGAGCATAATTGAAAAATGCAACAAATGTTGACGAAGATAGAGAAAATGGATTGAAAATCCATTAATTTTTGTTGAAGTAAAAAATATTTTTATAAGGCAAAGCAATAAGAAGAGCCCCAAATCAGTGAGAGGAACACGTTAATTGTAATATAATAGCAAGCTTAAACCAGAAAACGAATATGAAGATGAATACATGGCAGTGAATCACTAAAAGGAAAGGAAATAAAAAACCAAAACAGGATTCAGAAAAATGAGGCACAAGTGGAGAGAAGAAACTCCCAACTTACATCCCTTAAGAATAGGCTTCGTGACGTATAAAAGAACATAAAATGAGATGCAAAAGAAATTTGATTGAGTGAAACCGTGTAAGAGAGGGGACGATAAGTGTGAGTAACACCACAACAGAAGGAGACAAGGCCATATACTGGTATACAAAATAGTTTAATTCTTGTTTATAATAGAACTTGGTATGCACCAATTTCTCTCTCCTCGCTGTACATTGAGGTTGCCTGAAGCCACTTCGCTTCTGCTTTTGGTTGAGGTGTGCAATGTGCATAGCAATTGGTTTATACATTGTTACAAGGCACACCTCCCACTCCAGAAAAACAGCTTGCAGTTTTGCTTCTGAAAATTAGTTTTCGAAATGTGTTTTTGGAAACTAATTTCCAGAAAAGGGTATATTTGGGAAAAAAATATATCAAAAAAGTGAAAGGGGGTGCATTTAGCAATAAAAGGAGGTGTATTTAGCAATTGCCCATAATATTTGGTTTGAGTCCAATCTACGTTTTGGATTCATTAATCTAATCCCTTCTAATAAAAAAAATTGATGTGAAAATTAAAGTTTGGAAAATATATTTAGTTACTTTTTATTTCCAATTTTAATAATTTTTTTTTCCAAAGTCATGTAAAAATGAAATAAGCTCTTGAGAATGTTATTCCCTAAATCGAGATTAAAATTATTTAATAATAATAATAATAACAACAATAATAATAATAATAATAATAATAATGCAATGATAAAATTTATTGATTTTTCATGTTGAGTCTAGGACCCACTTGAATATCACAAAATTGTATCTAAAAATAATTTGTTAATTGGCATTTCTTTTAGTAAAAATAAGAATAAATAATGTAGGTCTTTTTTTTCCATGTTGGGTCTAGGATCCACTTGAATAATTTTTTTTAAAAAGCTATAAGATGAATTAATAATTTGTTAATAAATTGTTAAAAAATAATAATAAATCTTAAACTTAGTTTTCTTCATGTTGGGTCTAGGATCCATTTGAATATCACAAAATCCTGTTCAAAGCTTAAGATTAATTAATAAATGGTTATTTGATAATTCATTCTTTTTTTAGTAAAAATAAAATAAAATAGTGATTATTCATGTTGGGTCTAAGACCCACTTGAATATCACAAGATCTTTATCTAAAGTTTAAAATTGATTAATAATTTGTTAATTGATGTTTCTTTTCTAATAAAATAAAATATAGACTTTTCATGTTGGGTCTAGGGCCCATTTGAATTTTTCTATAACCTTTTTACAAGAAGTATTCCACATCTAGTAGGCCACCTATCGTTGTGGATAGTACTCTATAATATTTAAGATTTAATATATTAATAATAATGATAAAGATAACAAAAATAAATATATAACTAAAAAGCGTCAACACACAAAGCGATTTTCTACCCAAAGAACTACGTGAGTCTAATTTTCTCATTGTACCAAAGCATACATAGGAGCAGGAGCCCGCTCTTGTCGATCTCAAGAACAATAAAATAAAATAGTAATAATAATAATCTTTTTTTAAAAATGTACAATAAAATTTAAATACAAAATATATAAAATCAAAAAATAGGATTAATAATTTTATAAGCAAGAGGATAAGACAATTAATATTTTCACACATTAAGTTAAAGGGTAAACGTTTTTATAACGGACGTCGTAGGGTGCTAACATCTTCCCTACGAGTGATCGACTCTCGAATCCAATCTTTGGTTCAAGACATTTCTTGTGGGTTTTCCCATATTTTTCCTTAATAAACTATGGTAGCGACTTCTCTGTGTTTTAATATCATTTTTGCCGTCCCGTCGTGACCTTGGTTGTGACACATTGTCATGCACTATAGTTGATATTTGATATTAGAAGATACTTTGCTTTCCAGTGTTTTCAAAATGGCAACAACCAAGCCCTTTCCCACTAGGTAGGATTGATTACATGGATAAATCAATGTCATTAGGCTTTATAATTTTTTTTTAAAAAAAATTACCCAAACTATTCAAATATAATATGTTCCTACACATTAAAGTTTGACTAGTTGAGTATCTCCAAATGCAATCACAAACACAACTACTTACTCTAGCAAGACTGGCCAAAGACCCTACCTTTCTTATACAATTGTTTCCATTATTAATCAATAGCAAATTAAAGATGCTCCTTAGCTTTGGAATCATACTTTTGACTTTTGTGAGGTTGGAATCTGTTGTGTGGCGAACAAAAGAATGCGTCCCCCGACCGGCACATGACAACCCACTCTCGTCGCGGGAGCAGCTCGAGTAGTCCACCAACAGCCGACAGGCTTGGGACTAGGACCACCGTGCCCAGCCCTCAAAGCCAATTCTTTTCCCGAGGTTACTGATCCATTTTGCCGACTTCCCTTGCCTACATTGTTCCATCGACCAGAGGCTATTCACCTTGGAGGCCTGATGCGGTTATGAGTACGATCGAGCATGGGAGGCACTCGATCCTCTGGATTTTCAAGGGCCGCCGGGGGTGCACCGGACACTACACGACGTGCGGTGCTCTTCCGGTCGCTGGACCTTACCTTCGGCTGAGCTGTTTCCAGGGTGGACAGGCTGTTAAACAGAAAAGATAACTCTTTTCGGGGCCTCGGCTGATGTCTCTATACTCCATAACGTTGCCGTCAGCCGCCACATCCCGGTTTAGGAATTTTAACCCGATTCCCTTTCGAAGTACGTGCTCGCGGTGCTATCAGACAGGCTTCCCCTGTCCCTTAGGATCGACTAACCCATGTGCAAGTGCCGTTCACATGGAACCTTTCCCCTCTTCGGCCTTCAAAGTTCTCATTTGAATATTTGCTACTACCACCAAGATCTGCACTGGCAGCCGCTCGGCCCGGGCTCGCGCCTCGAGTTTTGCAGCAACTGCCGCGCCCTCTTACTCATCGGGGCCTAGAACTTGCCCCGACGGCTGGGTATGGGTCGCGCGCTTCAGCGCCATCCATTTTCAGGGCTAGTTGATTTGGCAGGTGAGTTGTTACACACTCCTTAGCGAATTTTGACTTCCATGACCACCGTCCTGTTGTCTTAATCGACCAACACACTTTGTGTGGTCTAGGTTAGCGCACAGTTGGGCACTGTAACCCGACTTCCGGTTCATCCCACATCGCCAATTCTGCTTACCAAAAATGGCCCACTTGGAGCTCTCAATTCTGTGGCACTGCTCAACGGAGCAGCTGTGCCGTCCTACTTATTTAAAGTTTGAGAATAGGTCGAGGGCATTGCACCCTCGATGCCTCTAATCATTGGCTTTACCTGATAGAACTCGCCCGCAGGCTCCAGCTATCCTGAGGGAAACTTCAGAAGGAACTAGCTACTAAACGGTTCAATTAGTCTTTCGCCCCTATACCCAAGTCAGATGAACGATTTGCACGTCAGTATTGCTGCGGGCCTCCACTAGAGTTTCCTCTGGCTTCGCCTCGCTCAAGCATAGTTCACCATCTTTTAGGTTCCGACAAGCATGCTCTCACTTAAACCCTTCACAGAAGATCAAGGTCGGTCGGCGGTGCAACCCACGGGGGGATCCTGCCAATCAGCTTCCTTGCGCCTCACGGGTTTGCTTGCCCGCTGACTCGTACACATGTCAGACTCCTTGGTCCGTGTTTCAAGACGGGCCGAATGGGGAGCCTACAGGCTGACGCCCAGGGCGCGCAGGTGTCGAGGCAAGCCGGGTCGGCACGCGCCGCCGTCCACAATCAAGATGATGATGTCTCCGCGAGCATTTCTGCAGCTCAGGCTTGGGCCACCACTGCAATCCGCGTCAGTCGGTGTCCCGAGTCGATCGGCAGACCGGCTCGCGCTGTTCTGCATCCGATCGAGACACGTCGCCGGCCCCCATCCGCTTCCCTCCCGACAATTTCAAGCACTCTTTGACTCTCTTTTCAAAGTCCTTTTCATCTTTCCCTCGCGATACTTGCTCGCTATCGGTCTCTCGCCGGTATTTAGCCTTGGACGGAATTTATCGCCCGATTGGGGCTGCATTCCCAAACAACCCGACTCGCCGACAGCGCCTCGTGGTGTGACAGGGTCTGAGCACGACGGGGTTCTCACCCTCTCTGGTGCCCCCTTCCAGGGGACTTGGGCCCGGTCTGCCACTGAGGACGCTTCTCCAGACTACAATTCGGACGCTGGAGGCGACTAATTCTCATGGTGGGCTCTTCCCGGTTCGCTCGCCGTTATTAGGGGAATCCTTGTTAGTTTCTTTTCCTCCGCTTATTGATATGCTTAAACTCAGCAAGTAGCCCTGCCTGACCTGAGGTCTCGCTGAGAGCGTCCGGGGACGCACAGGGTTAGAAAGTCTGCACCTGGTCGGGCCGCGCATGATCAATCGGTCTCGAGCGTTGCTCGTCCACCATTGTATCGTGGCTCGCTTGACCACGAACTCAGTTTTCAACCAACCACGAGACAGTGCTCGCGGAAGGCCAGCACACACCCCCCGCAGCGACTGACGCGAGAAGTTTGCGCGAGGGTAACGATGTGTGACACCCAGGCAGGCGTGCCCTTGGCCTAATGGCTTCGGGCGCAACTTGCGTTCAAAGACTTGATGGTTCACGGGATTCTGCAATTCACACCAAGTATCGCATTTTGCTACGTTCTTCATCAATGCAAGAGTCGAGATATCCGTTGCCGAGAGTCATTTTGCATAGTGTGTCGTGACGAGACCTGCGGGAGCACCGTTTTTGGGTCCCCTGGACTGCACCAGACAGTTTCGAATTCCTTGGCGCACGGAGCGTCGGGGTTTGTGTTGGTCGGGAGGAAGCCGGGCAGGGCACGGCCGCCCCCCGATGGGGGGCGGTTAAGGCGTTGAACACCTCGAGCCAAACCCACGTGGATAAACAAATTCGCCGGTCGAGTTGATTGCGAGGCATCGACAATGATCCTTTCGCAAGTTCACCTACGGAAACCTTGTTACGACTTCTCCTTCCTCTAAATGATAAGGCTCAGTGGACTTCTCACAACGTCGCGGGCAGCGAACCGCCCACGTCGTTGCAATCTGAACACTTCATCGGACCATTCAATCGGTAGGAGCGACGAGCGGTGTGTACAAAGGGTAGGAATGTAGTCAACGCGAGCTAATGACTCGTGCTTACTAGGAATTCCTCGTTGAAGACCAACAATTGCAATGATCTATCCCCATCACGATGAAATTTCAAAGATTACCCGGGCCTGTCGGCCAAGGCTATAGACTCGTTGAATACATCAGTGTAGCACGCGTGCGGCCCAGAACATCTAAGGGCATCACAGACCTGTTATTGCCTCAAACTTTCGTGGCCTAAGCGGCCATAGTCCCTCTAAGAAGCTGGGCGTGGAGGGTTACCTCCGCATAGCTATTTAGCAGGCTGAGGTCTCGTTTGTTAACGGAATTAACCAGACAAATCGCTCCACCAACTAAGAACGGTCATGCACCACCACCGATAGAATCAAGAAAGAGCTCTCAGTTTGTCAATCCTTACTATGTATGGACTTGGTAAGTTTCCCCGTGTTGAGTCAAATTAAGCCGCAGGCTCCACTCCTGGTGGTTCCCTCCGTTAATTCCTTTAAGTTTCAGCCTTGCGACCATACTCCCCTCGGAACCCAAAGACTTTGATTTCTCATAAGCTGCCAGCGGAGTCCTAAAAGCAACATCCGCTGATCCCTGGTCGGCATCGTTTATGGTTGAGACTAGGACGGTATCTGATCGTCTTCGAGCCCCCAACTTTCGTTCTTGATTAATGAAAACATCCTTGGCAGATGCTTTCGCAGTTGTTCGTCTTTCATAAATCCAAGAATTTCACCTCTGACTATGAAATACGAATGCCCCCGACTGTCCTTGTTAATCATTACTCTGATCCCGAAGGCCAACATAATAGGATCAGAATCCTGTGGTGTTATCCCATGCTAATGTATCCAGAGCGTAGGCTTGCTTTGAGCACTATAATTTCTTCAAAGTAATAGCACTAGAGGCACGACCCGGCCAGTTAAGGCCAGGAGCGCATCGCTGGCAAAAGGGACGAGCCGACCGGTGCACACCAGAGGCGGAACGATCGACCCAGCCCAAGGTCCAACTACGAGCTTTTTAACTGCAACAACTTAAATATACGCTATTGGAGCTGGAATTACCGCGGCTGCTGGCACCAGACTTGCCTTCCAATGGATCCTCGTTAAGGGATTTAGATTGTACTCATTCCAATTACCAGACTTGATGAACCCGGTATTGTTATTTATTGTCACTACCTCCCCATGTCAGGATTGGGTAATTTGCGCGTCTGCTGCCTTCCTTGGATGTGGTAGCCGTTTCTCAGGCTCCCTCTCCGGAATCGAACCTTAATTCTCCGTCACCCGTCACCACCATGGTAGGCCACTAACCTACCATCGAAAGTTGATAGGGCAGAAATTTGAATGATGCGTCGCCGGCACAGAGGCTGTGCGATCCGACGAGTTATCATGAATCATCAAAGCAACGGGCAAAGCCTGCGTCGACCTTTTATCTAATAAATGCATCCCTTCCAGAAGTCGGGGCTTGTTGCACATATTAGCTCTATAATTACTATGGTTATCCAAGTAGTAGATACAATCAAACAAACTATAACTGATTTAATGAGCCATTCGCAGTTTCACAGTCTAAATTTGTTCATACTTACATATGCATGGCTTAATCTTTGAGACAAGCATATGACTACTGGCAGGATCAACCAGGTAGCATCAGTTCTTGACTCTGCGCGCGGTGCGAGGATCGTCGCCCTGGGGGCGAACAAAACAGGCACCGGGCAAGCGTCGTCTAAGGCAACTGAGATTTTGAGGAACACAACGGGACACTCGACCCGCATCCGTTCACCGCATACACCGCATCCGAGAGAATAGTCTTGACATGTGTGCCACAAAAGTCGTGTTCAGACACCGAGGCTAACGTGGACGGCGCACACTGCTTTAAGATCCCCTGGCATCTCTAAGAAGAAGGTTGGACGGAAGGAATTTTACGAGCCGCACAATTACCGTTTGGAAGGTAGGCAACACAGGAACCGAGCATCACCACTAGAGCCACGCGTGCAAAAGGTGAGAATGATTAGGATGCATGCCGACCATTTGATGCACAAGCACAGAGCCAGCCGGCAAAATCATCACAATTACAGCTCACATGCCCTCGCGTTCGCCAGACCTAACACCACCAAACGAACCACACCCCACAGTGCTAAAGGCATGCAAGCATATGGAAACATCGGGTGACGCTACGCCTGCCTCGCTAGGCATGACAAAAGCAACCAAAACAAGCCACACATTCTCTCGAAAGTCGTCATCGAACGTGAGCACGAGACCCACGTCTCGGAGCACAACGAGGACCAAAGCAACCGTCAATTCCTTGAGTTACAGACTCACAACCTGTCCAGTACCTCCACACGGCAATGCGAGCCAGTAGCTCGAGAATATTGAAAGGCATCGACCGAGAAAGGAAGGGCTCGAAGAAGCATTGCCGCACATCATCAGGGCTGAAAAAAAAGCCACACTCCCAGTTTGACCGCACATACGATGCAAAGGAAGCAACGTTGCGTTGGGTTCCCTTGAATCTTTGCGAGACATTTTCTTTGTGAGTCCCCCGGCACCCCCATAAATGACAATCAGATGAGAGAGACTCGATCATCCGGTGCCCCACGGGACGAGAGAGACTCGATCGCCCTGTGCATCCTTGGTGCCAGTAGAAGCCATGCCCCAAAGCCCACAAATATCCGAGGTTTGGTGTGATGTGACCCCCCGGCACACCCCACAAATGACAATCGGATGAGAGAGACTCGATCATCCGATGCCCCACGGGACGAGAGAGACTTGATCACCCCATGTATCCTTGGTACCGGTAGAAGCCACGCCACAAAGCCCACAAATTTCTGAGGTTTAGGCACCGATTGAGAAAGGAAGGGCTCGAAGAAGCATTGTCGCACATCATGGGGGTTGAAAAAAAGCCACACTCCTAGTTTGACCGCACATACGTTGCAAAGGAAGCAACGTTGCGTTGGGTTCCTTTGAATCTCCGGGAAACATTTGCTTTGTGACTCCCCTGGCACCCCCACAAATGACAATCGGATGAGAGAGACTCGATCATCTGATGCCCACGGGACGAGAGAGACTCGATTACCCCGTGCATGCTTGGTACTAGTAGAAGCCACACCACAAAGCCCACAAATTTCTGAGGTTCAGTGTGATGTGACCCCCCGGCACACCCCACAAATGACAATCGGATGAGAGAGACTTGATCATCTGATGCCCCATGGGACGAGGAGACTTGATCGCCCCATGCATCCTTGGTGCCGGTAGAAGCCACGCCACAAAGCGCACACATTTTCGAGGTTCAGGCAGCAACCGAGAAAGGAAGGGCCCGAAGAAGCATTGTCGTACATCATGGGGGCTGAAACAAGCCACACTCCCAGTTTGACTGCATATACGATGCAAAGGAAGCAACATTGCGTTGGGTTCCCTCAAATCTCCGGGAGACATTTGCTTTGTGACTCCCCCGACACCCCCACAAATGACAATCGGATGAGAGAGAATCGATCATCTGGTGCCCCACGGGACGAGAGAGACTCAATCGCCCCATGCATCCTTGGTGCCAGTAGAAGCCACGCCACAAAGCCCACAAATTTCTGAGGTTCAGTGTGATGCGACCCCCCAGCACACCCCACAAATGACAATCGGATGAGAGAGACTCGATCATCCGATGCCCCACGGGACGAGAGAGACTCGATCGCCTCGTGCATGCTTGGTACCGGTAGAAGCCATGCCACAAAGCCCACAAGTTTTTAAGGGACGCACCAAAACTCGGCCGAGTTGGGCCAAGATTCGGCTTGGACGAGAGCTAAGCAATCATCCAATGCCACGGGCAAAAGTAAGCCACACAAGCCCGGGAATGCTTGTGTGAGCACTAGGAGGAAGCCCCGGACCAACCACTTGGGGGGTGGTTGGGCGAGGTATTGCCCCCCCCCCCCCCCCAATAATAGGTTAATATGCCATTGCCAATTTTGTACAAGTAGATACCTTTTTTTTTTTAGCAGACATAAGTCCAAATTTTGGACCTACAGGTTGAATTTTGATGAAAATTTTTGCAGGGATGCTTAGAAAAAAAATATCTTTTTGTTCCCCAAAAATCAGAAATTTTTACCAAGGGATTATTTTTTAATTAATTTTTAAAGTGGATAAAATACGTAAAATCCCCAAAAATGGAAAAAGGTATCTAGTAATCTAATTTTGATGTGATGTTTTGTAGACATTCACATATTAACACAACCAATATTCCCATCAAAAATCATTGTGAAATTCAAAGGGATTGAATTTTAGTGATTTTTTTACCAAACTTGGCAAAATGCGAAAAATTCTTAAAAATGGAGGATGAAGGACTTTCACCTCCAAGCCTTCCCAATGTCATTAGGGGTCTAAGGGAGCTTGTTTTAATTAAAAAAAGTAGGCTAAATCTCTGTTGGACATGTTGGTGCTCGATGCTCGGTCCTTGGCTCAGTGCTGGTGCTAGTCGTGGTGCTGGTCCTAGTGCTGATGCTAATTTTGGTGCTGGTGCTAGTGCTAATTTTGGTGCTGGTGCTAGTTGTGGAGTTGATCCTGGTGTTGGTCACGGTGCTGATCCTGGTGCTGGTTGCGGTGCTGATCTTGGCGCTGGTCGCGATGCTGGTGCTGATTCTGATGCTGGTGCTAGTGCTAGTCATGGTGTTGGTCCTGGTGCTGATCCTGGTGCTGGTGTTGGTTCTGGTGTTGGTCGTGGTGCTGATCCTGGTGCTGGTGCTGATCCTAGTGTTGGTGTTGGTCACGGTGCTAATCCTGGTGCTGGTGCTGGTCGCGGTGCTGATCCTAGTGCTGGTCATGGTGCTGGACTTGGTGCTGGTGCTGGTCGAGGTGCTAATCCTAGTGTTGGTGCTGGTCGCGGTGCTGATCCTGGTGCTAGTGCTGGTGCTGGTCCTGGTGCTAATCCTGGTGTTGGTCGTGGTGCTGGTGCTGGTGCTGGTCACGGTGCTGATCCTGGTGTTGGTGCTAGTCGTGGTGCTAGTCCTGGTCGTGGTGCTGATCCTAGTGCTAGTGCTGGTGCTTTTCGTGGTGCTGATCCTGGTCAAGCCAAGCACTACTTAGGCACCAAGGGAAGCACCCACCACCCACTAATGAGCGAAGCACCACTTGTCGAGGCAATGAGCGAGGCACCCACCAATAAGCGAGGGACCGAGCTGAGGCAATCATTACCCACCAATAAACCAAGCATCCACATGACTTGGAGGCACCATTACTCACTTGTGCAGCACCGATTACCAGCAAACCTCTCAGGCACCATGACTCACTTGTGCACCACCGATTACCAGCTCAGGCACTGACAACACGCGACTTACTTAGGCATCATTACTTACTTGTGCACTAACCAAACCTTCTTAAGCACCATGACTTACTTGTGCACCAAACCCGATCAATCACCAACAACACGCGACTTAGGCATCATTACTTACTTGGGCACTAAACCCTCTTAGGCACCATGCACCATGACTTGGGCACCAAGCCCTCTTAAGCACCATGCACCATGACTTGGGCACCAAACCCTCTTAAGCACCTTGCACCATGACTTGGGCACCAAACCCTCTTAGGCATTATGCACCATGACTTAGGCATCATTACTTACTTGCGCACCAAACACTCTTAGGCACCATGCACCCTGACTTGGGCAGCAAACCCTCTTAGGCACCATGCATCTTGATTTAGGCATCATTACTTACTTGCGCACCAAACACTCTTAAGCACCATGCACCACCCTGACTTGGGCACCAAACCCTCTTAGGCATCATGTACCTTGACTTAGGCATCATTATTTACTTGCGCACCAAACACTCTTAGGCACCATTCACCCTGACTTAGGCATCATTACTTACTTGCGCACCAAACACTCTCAGGCACCATCATTACTTACTTGAGCACCCAAACCCTCTTAGGCACCATGCATCGTGACTTAGGCATCATTACTTGCGCACCAAACCCTCTTAGGCACCATGCACCGTGACTTAGGCATCATTACTTACTTGCGCACCAAACCTTCTTGGGCACCATGCATCGTGACTTAGGCACCATGCACCATGACTTGGGCACCAAACCCTCTTAGGCACCATGCACCATGACTTGGGCACCAAACCCTCTTAGGCATCATGCACCGTGACTTAGGCATCATTACTTACTTGCGCACCAAACACTCTTAGGCACCATGCACCTTGACTTGGGCACCAAACCCTCTTAGGCACCATGCATCTTGATTTAGGCATCATTACTTACTTGCGCACCAAACACTCTTAGGCACTATGCACCACCCTGACTTGGGCACCATGTACCCTAACTTAGGCATCATTATTTACTTGTGCACCAAACACTCTTAGGCACTGTGCACCTTGACTTAGGCATCATTACTTACTTGCGCACCAAACACTCTCAGGCACCATCATTACTTACTTGGGCACCCAAACCCTCTTAGGCACCATGCACCATGACTTAGGCATCATTACTTACTTGCGCACCAAACCTTCTTAGGCACCATGCACCGTGACTTAGGCATCATTACTTACTTGCGCACCAAACCCTTTTAGGCACCATGCACCGTGACTTAGGCACCATGCACCGTGACTTAGGCATCATTACTTACTTGCGCACCAAACCCTCTTGGGCACCATGCATCGTGACTTAAGCACTATGCACCATGACTTGGGCACCAAACCCTCTTAGGCACCATGCACCATGATTTGGGCACCAAACCCTCTTAAGCACCTTGCACCATGACTTAGGCACCAAACCCTCTTAGGCATCATGCACCGTGACTTAGGCATCATTACTTACTTGCGCACCAAACACTCTTAGGCACCATGCACCTTGACTTGGGCACCAAACCCTCTTAGGCACCACGCATCCTGATTTAGGCATCATTACTTACTTGCGCACGAAACACTCTTAGGCACCATGCACCACCCTGACTTGGGCACCAAACCCTCTTAGGCACCATGTACCCTGACTTAGGCATCATTATTTACTTGCGCACCAAACACTCTTAGGCACCATGCACCCTGACTTAGGCATCATTACTTACTTGCGCACCAAACACTCTTAGGCACCATCATTACTTACTTGGGCACCCAAACCCTCTTAGGCACCATGCACCGTGACTTAGGCATCATTACTTAGTTACGCACCAAACCCTCTTGGGCACCATGCATCGTGACTTAGGCACCATGCACCATGACTTGGGCACCAAACCCTCTCAGGCACCATGCACCATGACTTGTGCACCAAACCTGATCAGGTGCTAGCAACACGTGACTCAGGCATCATGACTTACTTGTGCACCACCAATTACCAACTCAGGCATCATTACTTACTTACTTGTGCACCAAACTTGCTCAGGCACCAACAACACATGACTTGTGCACCAAACCAGCTCAGGCACTTAGGCATCATTACTTACTTGTGCACCAGACCCCTCTCAGGCACCTTGGCCTTGACTTGTGCACTAGACCCGCTCAGGCACCGCACCGACAACACGTGAGTCGAGCATCATTACTTACTTACTTGTGCACCAGACTCTTTTAGGCACCATTACTTAAAATCGGTTCTTTAGTCTCATAGAATTTGGAGACTTGTCGCTCAAATTGCGTAGAAAACCGACTCTTAAAACTGTGGTTTTTACCTAAATTTTCGATTTGTGCCATGTTCAAACTCCTTCAGATTTTTGAGGGAAACCAACTCAATCAACTCACACTTAACCATATAAAATATGTTTTCTAGCCCCACAGGGTTTGAAGGCTTGTAGCTCAAATTGCGTAGAGAACACATTCTAAAACCTTTGGTTCTTGCCTAAACTTTCGACTTGTGTCATTTTCAAACAGCTTCATATTTTGAATGAAATCAACTCAATCAAGTTACATTTCAATCCTCTAAAATCTATTTCTTACTCCCATGGTGTTTGGAGACTTGTAGTTCCAATTGCGTAGAAAACCGATTCTTAAAACTATGGTTTTTACCTAAACTTTTGACTTGCGCCATGTTCAAACCGCTTGGAATTTTTGAGTGAAACCAAGTCATTCAAGTCACATTTTAACCCTATAATATTTTTTTTTTGGTCCCACAGGGTTTGGGGACTTGTAGCTTAAATTGCGTTGAAAACCGACTCTTAAAACTACGGTTTTTACCTAAACTTTCGACTTGCGCCATGTTCAAACCGCTTGAGATTTTTGGGTGAAACCAGGTCAATCAAGTCTAATTTTAACCCTATAATATCTTATTTTTAGTCCCACAGGGTTTGGAGACTTGTAGCTCAAATTGCGTTGAAAACCAACTCCTAAAACTACGGTTTTTACCTAAATTTTCGACTTACGCCTTTTTCAAACCGCTTGAGATTTGTGAATGAAACCAACTCACTCAAGTAAAAATTTCAACCCTATAATGTATGTTTTTAGTCCCGTAGGGTACAGAGCCTTGTAGATCAAAATGTGTAGAAAAATCGACTACTATAGCTATGGTTTTTACCTAAACTTTTGACTTGCGCCATTTTCAAACTGCTTGAGATTTTTTCAGTGAAACCAACTAACTCAAGTTAGATTTTAACCCATAAAATCTATCTTTTAGTCCCATAGGGTTTGCAGACTTGTAACTTAAATTGCGTAGAAAACCGACTGCTAAAACTATGGTTTTTACTTAAATTTTCAACTTGCGCTATTTTTGAATCGCTTTAGATTTTTGAGTGAAACAAACTCACTCAACTCACATTTTCACCCTACACGATCTATTTTTTTGTCCCATGTAGTTTAAAGACTTGTAGCTCAAATTACGTAGAGAACCGATTCCAAAAACTTTGGTTCTTGCCTGAACTTTCGACTTGTGCCATTTTCAAACACCTTCATATTTTGAGTGAGATCAACTCAATCAAGTGACATTTTAACCCTATAAAATCTATTTTTTAGTCCCATAGAGTTTGGAAACTTGTAACTCAAATTGCGTAGAAAACTGACTCCTAAAACTATGGTTTTTACCTAAACTTTCGACTTGTGCCATTTTCAAACCGCTTGAGATTTTTGAGTGAAACCAACTCACTCAAGTGACATTTCATCACTATAAAATTTGTTTTTTAGTCCCATAGGGTTCAAAGGTCCTCATATTGGATGGTCCTTAATTAGGTGCATTTTAATTATAAAAAGAGTGGGAGACTGGAGAGTTTGATGTTCTATAAGAGTGGTGAATGGTTGGACTTTCTTGAGGATGTTGTTGATTTGGTTCAGATCTTGATGATATGAAGGTAGCTGTGGAGATAGAGTTAAATGGCTATCATCTTGTGTTTAATTTTTTACATCTGCGTAAGGTGGACCTGAAAACTGGCTTGCAACAACCTATAGCTTGGATTGATAAGGCAGGGTGCTTCTTTTATTTCTACAAACAGGGAGGTGGAAAAATCTTGGAATCATGCAAGTCTAATGAAATAAAACTACATTTAGAAGTTGAAATAAATGGAGTGAATCAATCCAGGTTGGCTAAGACTAGTGGGGAGTTCAATGCTCTAGTTAAGATTATTCAAATTGATAGTAAGCAAAATTGCTGTCAATATGAGGTGAAGTTGAAGATAGCATTAACAAAAAAGACTGTGGAAATGTTGGTGACGCCATTCATCAAAATCAAGACATAGGTTCAGATGCTTATATTGAATTAGTGTATGGAAAATTGGATTTGAATTCTGTACAAAAGATGTTTCTAAAGGAAATGAGTAGTTTTGGCAATACTGATTCCATTACTACACATATGACATTTAGCAACATTTTTTTACTAACACTTAATAAAATGTTACTAATTGACTTTATGTTATATTTTTGCAACATTTTTAACAATAAATGTTAGTGTTACTATTTTTACACATTATACTTTTTTGCAACATTTTTAACAAAAAATGTTAGCTGACATAGTTGAGATTTGCCAATGCTTAGGTATGTCAATGCAATCACGATGGGAGCTGTTCAAGAAGCAAGCTGAAATTACCAAAAAAAAAATTCATGGGAAAGCTAACATTTGATATGCTTGGGTTGCTACATCTAAAGGAGAACTATCTACAATGATAGAGTATGGACTTGGTCATTGTGGACTGTCTGGATCAAAGTTCACATATGGCATGGTGTTCATTTTGTAGCTATTACCTATCTTAATGCCAGGTTAGTTTTGACATCATTAAAATCTTTTAAATAATAAAAATAGTGATAGTGATGACAAACTTATCTGTGGCTTATGTTTGACTGGGTAAAAGCAAGATGAATTAAGGTATGTGGGCTTTTGTTTCTTAGATGAAGGTGCAAGGTTGATGAGCAAGTTATTCCTTTATTTTCTAAAGAAATTGGTGACTAAAACCCATCTCTACTAAATTATAATTGGAGTCATTGTCTCTATTTATTGAATTATATGTTAGAAATTGTTGTGTTAGCATTTTCTCTCATTGTCACTCCTAGTTTTACTCCATACTTCGTGTATGTTATCTTCTGCATTGTTCTTTCTTTATAGTCATCATGATTTGAAGTATTTATATTTATATATTTTATAAAGATAAACATTATTCTCCAGACATTAATAAAAGTTGAATATATTTGTATTTATGTGGTGGAGATTTCCTTTTGTAAAAATTTGATAATTTTCCATTCAATATTACCGTAGTTCCGTCTTTTACACTTGCTTGTTTTTTCTTGTCTTGTATGGTTACACTATGTGTTATTCTTAACTGCTAGAATAATCTTTAGTTAGTTTTTGTTGCACTCCTTTTACTTTGAGGGTAGAGTGATGAGCATAATTTCTTCTTATTCTTAGTTGTTTTCTAGTTATTATTACTGTCATTTTTTTATGTGTTGCTACATAGGAAGTTTTGGATGACAGCCAGCATGATTGGTTCCTTTATTGTTGGCAAATGCTATGGATTCAACATTGACCCTTGTAGTCTCTTTTTTTCTGGTTTTTTTTTTCCTTTATTTCACTTTGTAACAAAAAAAAACACGTCTCCACAATTAGTGTGTTAATTTTAAATGTGGTAACTCCCATTTTACAATTTATGTGTTATTGTCATTACAATGACATTAAAATCTTTTGTAACTCTTATCTCCGACAATTAGTATGTTGTTGTCGTTATACCCAATAAATCAGTAACAGATGGCACAAGCCAGGCAATAAATGATGCAACCTCAAGGACATCATTAGAAGCCTCTAGAGGCAATCCATTCCCAACATTATGGGCAAGAATTGCCTCAAGATCATGGCTTACATATGGTATAATCGCAAGCACATCAATTCACCCCCCAAAACATGCATTACATATCATATCAGCAAAACATGATTACATCCAGGCAACCAAAACTCCCAGCACATTCAGCCAAACGTGGTCTCACTTGGGCAACCTTACTCCCAGTATATTTAGCATAACATACATAGGCAACCTAACTCCCTTTGAAAATGAGTTTAAAAATGGAAGCCAGGTTGGAGTTTGGCCATTCCAGCTGTTCAAAACAACCAGGACCAAAACATTCCAGCTAACGTGGGTTTTGGTCAAGTGCCTAATGTAGGTGTCAATGTTGGCCAATCACAGCAATTTAGATCCTTATCAAGCAGGATGCAACAGTCTCCCTCTGCAACGCCATGACCACAAAGGTTATTTTAATGATTACACCTACCTTCCAATATTTTAATGTTAACGCCCTCTAAAATGATAGATGAAGTGTGCTTATG
>QUWT01000060.1:0-25179 GCA_004329165.1 Spatholobus suberectus | reverse complement strand
TTTATTTAAATTTTTAAAATTAAATAAAATGACCTACAGATTAAAATTGCTGCCACAATTTATAATCACACCAACTAGACGAACAGGGTTGGTACATTTCATTAAAACCCTTAACAAAAAAAATTTGTGGATAAAAAAGAAAACCAAATAAGAAATAGAGAAAATAGTCTAATGTAATTAAAATAAAACATTAAAAACATTCGGATAGAGGATGCATACATGCAACTACAAAACAACATTTAAAATGAAGAAAATTCAACATCACAAAGTTTTTTGTCTTTTTTTTTCTTGATAAGGTAGACTATCAATCACCCTTCCCTTATTGGAACTCAGTTGATGTAGTTGGCCAGCCAATACCGCAATCTTCATCTCCAACTCTAACTTCTCATGTTTGTTCTTTTCCAATTGATGCTGTAAATTTTGAACATTATAATAATTGAAGTCACGTATGGATTTTCCAATTGCTTCCAATATTAGTCGAATCAAAGATGGCAGCAACATCCTCCTGAGCATCATAATCAGTGGCAGCATATTTTCAAGAGAAACTTGACTTTCGATTTCATGAGTGATGAGCGTTCCATAATATCTACGATATTGTACTCCTTCATCTCCTTCACATCCTATAATGTGTACACTGGTTGTGCAAATCTAAGCATTGTACACAAATGATTGAGTAGATTCGTCATGCTTTGCTGAATTACGAACACATCAGAAGTGGTGTCTTCTGCCATAAGTGGTGCCCAACTTGCTGTCAACACAACATAAAACATTAAAAGTAAATGCTCAACGAGCGTCAAATAAGTTGAAGTAAAAAAAATATGGACTTTTTTCTTTCCTTACTACAACCTTCTGGTCGAGCACTTGTGAAGCAGATGTGTTCATGGTTTGAGGTTGCTTCTTATGTTGCCCCGATCCACCCTGACCTCTATATCTACTGCAGTATCTATTCCACTGGGCCTCTGCTTCTTCATATGAGTTATAAGATCTATATCGATTACCTTTATAGCCATTGACTTGAGCATGGCAGTCAATCCACGACAAATACATCCCTGGATTTCGTCCTTCAAAGACGACATATACCTTCTTTTGGGAGTTTGGTTGAGACATTGTTAATTGCAGATGAAATAAGTGTTTGATTCTTTTTTCGTTGGGTTGCCCTTGTATGGGGTCTTTTTTTTATATTTGAACTAAATGTGTTGAACATAATAGTTTGGAATTTTCTTCTTAATTAATCGTATTAGTAAATTGTCCTTTCACTAACTAATAATTTTCACACTTCATATAACGCATACGAACACACACTTTAATATTCAGGGATAATAATAATATTATTATTATTATTATTTCTTTATTACTTATAAAATTAAAAATTGTCTGGGTTAGCTTGGACGTTGTCGGCAAAATTACTGTGCTTAAGAGTTTATAATGATACGAATGATTTGATGTAACACTGTCAAAAGTAAATGAATACTTTCACCTCACTATGTGCCATTATATTTAACTTTTTTTCTCTCTTCAAATTCGTGTTTATCAATATTGTATATAACTATCACATTGTCAAAGTAAGACAATACATGCAAGATCAGCTTTTTTGGGTTTGCTACTTCAGTCCTACAATATATATATATATATATATATATTAAAATTGCTCATTGTAAAGTGGATGTTTATTTGCTTTTTAAATGTCATTATTAAAGGACAACGATTGGTAAAAAAAAAAAAATCCAATTTCAAATAATTTAATTACTTAAAGACATATCCCACATGGTATTATATGTATGATTTATAAATATTAACTAATAATTATTCGCCATATTAATATAATCGACGTGTACTTGAAGTGTATAAGTGTGTATACTATGTTAATCGCTGAAACAACAAATTGTTGAGTTTCTCTGACAGTTCCCATTGTTTTATGCGTCACTTTCAAGTGTTGTCAATAGGGAAAATTTAGCCCAAAATTGATTGTCAGTCACAGCGGGTAGTTGGGAGACTCTTTAGTACCCATGGGGGAGACGGAACAAGTTACGAGACATAAGAGGTTCAAGCAAGTAATTACTGACTACGAATTCTGGTTAGCCACTATTTAGTTCAAGTAGTTCGGTTACACCATTTTTTTCGCAAATGTCACGAACATTTCAGGTCGTTCATAATTTAATAATTTTCATTGTGTTTGGTTTGAAGGAGAGGGAGGAAGAGGTGAAGAAATTATTAAATTTTGTGCAAATTTCTCTTGTTTGGTGTAGGTGAAATTCAAATGAAAATTTTTAAATTATATAATTGGATCCCACTAGGTCTCACTACTCATTTCTGCTCTATTTCTTACCTACTTTTATTCACCACTCTTTTTGTCTCTTATTTATCATCTATTTCTATCCTACCAAACAACCTAAAATATCAAATTATTTCTTATCTATTTTTCACCTTCTAACTTATTTCTCACTTATTTCTTTCCTATCTATTTCTCTCCTCTACCAAACAAAGGCTTTATAAAAATGTAATTATTGACATATCTTTGTGGGAAAAGGATAGTCAACCTCCCTAACCTTTACCCCTTTCACAAATAGACACCTTAAACTTTAATTATATCCTAATTGATTCACAAAGTTTACCCTATTTACAAAATGACACCATGAACTTTAATTTCGTTCCAGTTGATCCTTAAATGTTGCCATTTTTTACAATTAGCCACATTGAACTTTAATTTCATTGTAATCCCTACATTAAATATAACCTTATAGAAATAGTTAATCTATCAAGTTAGAGTTAAATTATTTATCTTCAATTTGAATCATTCATTAATCATTTTCTTCTTTTGTGACAATTCATTTTTTTTCATATATGAAAATATAATAAAACTATGAATTTTGTAAAAAAAATAATAAAAAATAATTTAAAAAGTCTTCATTTTTTTATTAATTCTAAAATTTATTATGTTTTAATATTTGAAAAAGTGATTTACAAATTAAAACTAATATATAAGTGATTGGGAATTAAAATAATAAATGGTTGAGAATTTTACTTTGTTAGTAGTTTAACCCCAATTTAACATAAGAAACTATTAGCATAAGTGGTTATTAACTTGTCATCAGGGATTCTAAAAGTGTAAATGTAAGCAATCAAGTGATTAACACAACTCGTTGTTAATTTTGTGATCAGGGATAGTAAAAGTGTAAATGTAATTTAATGAAGTAATTATCATAAATGGTTCTTAATCTTGGAATTGTTCCCAGGCCTTGAACAATGAGTCCTGCTCAAATTGGACAAAATTCATAATGTCTTTCTGCAACTTGTTGAACTTGGCTAAGGGAAAGTAATTCTTAAGGAATTTAATGCTACATTGGTCCCAAGTGGTGACAGACCCATTTGGCAATGAAGATAGGCAAGCCAATGCCCTATCTGTTAAAGAAAACGGAAAAAGCCCTAGTTTCATGGCATCTTGAGTGACACTGTTATACTTCACGGTGTCAGTGATCTTAAGAAATTTTTTCAGGTGGCCTAGGGTGTCTTCATTCGGCAAGCCACCAAACTGCCTATAATTCTATACCATGGCAAGAAATGCAGGGGTTGAGCTCCAAATTAGTTGCCTCCACCTTGGGGCGACGGATGCTATTGCCTACCCTAATGGTAGGAGCAAAATAGTCCTGCAAAGTCCTTCATGGTTGCTCTATCATAATGCCTTTTGTTCTATGCTCCTTCTTTAATCTGTGAGTTTTCCTTTCAATTTTAGAGTCAAATTATAAGACAGGCCTTTTAAAGCGAGTTAGCATAAACATAACAAAAATAGAATAATTTTGCTGATTAGTAAATAAAAAAGAACAAAACAAAGAATAAAAATAAAAAAAATACCTAAAGCAACTAGAATCTCCTTCTTCTAACATCACACAATTAGTTTCCAGGAACAGCGCTACAAATTTGACGCACTGAAAATCTGTACTATGTTTTTACTAAATCTTTAGTCTTCTCATTTATGTCAATGTTGAGCTCTACAAATAATGTATGTTTAAAACCTCCATTAAAACCTCTACTAAAAAAACTTGAAATTTGGGAGGTTTACAAACTCTAGATAAAAAAAAAACCTCTATTAACAACGTGGGTTTAAAACCTCCATTAAAAAACTTCCACTATTAGTGTAGGTTTAAAAGCTCATTCAATAACCTCCACTGTTAGAGTAAGTTTAAAACCTTTGCAACAAAACCACCGTTATGTAATCAACATACCAGAGGTTCTAAAAAAATGCAGCCAATTTTGTGGTGAATATTACTTGAAAGTTTTTAAAAACTTTCACAATTTAACTTGCAGAGGTTAAGAACCTCTGTACCATAAGTGTTTTGAATTTTTGTATGTTACCTAAAGTTGTGCCTGTACTTCTATGTGGACCTAGCAGAAGAAAATAAGCTTAGGGATGCAGTTTCCATTATGCTTTTAAATTCCCTCGCATCTAATTCTAACTTAACTTAGTAATATTCCTCAATTACCAACATTTTCCTACGAATTATATTGCCAATCAATGGTCATGAATTGGAATAGTATCTCTAAGTTGATTTCCTAATCGATCATATGAGAAATTACAACCCTAAAAAGACATGAAGAACGAATGGAACGATTAATTAGTTATTTAATTTGATTAGAAATCAAGAATGAAAGTTGATCATGTAACAAACCCAATTTTATTACTCTACACATCTACCAATTAATTGTGGTACGACCGCCATTCAATTAATTGATTCAAAGCATACAAGAAGTGATTAATCCAAAGTCAGAATTTAGAATAGTAGAGTGGCTTAATTGATTGAATAAAACATAAATTCAATTAAAATTAAACATTTAGAGGTTTCAGGCACAAAATCCAGCACAACCAATTAAGAGGTTTAGCTACTCATAACAAGAAAAGAAACTAAAATTTTACAAAAATACATAAAAAAAAGAGAGGAACAAATCTTTTACGAGAAAAATGATTCGTTCAGGATCTAACTGTAAGTATCCTATTTGCTCAGAAGAATTCTTTTCCAAAAATCAAAAAGAAAACAAAAATTAGATAAATAGATAGAATAGAGATAAGATGAGCTCTTGCATTGTGTTTTGCTCCTTGCAATTTATAAAGCATCTCTAGAGTTTCAGAGAATGTGACTTAACTCAGTTTGCACAACGCAAGTCCGTTGAAAATTAAAATAAAATTACTAATTGAATTTCGAACTCGCCCGGCGTGGTTAGAAACCCGCTGGGCGGTTTTTCGGAAAAAAATCTGCTCCGATGTGGTGCCAGGCGGGATATACCACCCGCCGGGCGGAGTGCCGTTACAGCAAGGTCCGCCAGGCGGACTTGGTAGGCCGCCGAGCGCGTACGACCTCATGCACTTCATGCTTGTGTGTCTCTTTTGCAATCCAAATTTTAGTTGTTATTTGTTTTACGTTTTCTTTGACATTTGACAATATTTCTTTATGTTTGCCGACTGTATTTTGTTACTCCACATATCTAATGACAATTCATGAATTTTTAAATTGAAAACTTTGAAATGCATATCACATGAAATCTTTTATTAATGGTCTATTTTTTCACAAATTCTGTACGAACTAATACAAAATCATTTGAACTTGTTCATAAAATGTAGATTTATCAATTAACATAAGTGGTTATTAACTTTGTTATCAGGGATAGTAAAAGTGTGAATGTAACTAATCAAGTGATTAATATAAATGGTTATTAATTTTGTGATTAGGGATAGCGAAAGTGTAAATGTAACTAATCAAGTGATGCATCATAAGTGGTTATTAATTTTGTTTTGTGATCAGGGATAGGAAAAATGTAAATATAAGCAATCAAGCAGTTAACATAAGTGGTTTTTATTTTTTTTTGGACATAAGCGGTTATTAATTTTGTCATCAAAGATAGCCAAAGATTAAATATAAGAAATGAATTATTTTATAACTTGTAAATTGCCTTACCCAGTTTCCACTTATAAAGTATATGTTGCGTGTACTGTATTGGCAGAAGAAAAGCAGATTGACAATGTCATCATTAACATTAAAATAAATTTATTACTACGTGACAAGACAAGTACTTTATCGAACACAGTGAATGTATCTCAACGCATCATAGCCTCTGATCATCTTATGTGATAACCTTTTATTTTTAATAGGGTTATTTGACAAAAAAAGGAAGAAGATAATGTCTGGATAGTTAATTGTGCAACTGCCCAAGTAAACCGCCAAACCAAGACGCGGGAAGTTTCAATTTTTACTGATACGGACACTTGTCGAACATTCGAATCAATATCAACCCCCGACCTATGAAATATTACAAATATGTAAAATATTATTTTAACTTAAAGAAATTGCATTCTTCAAAACAATTAATAATAGTAAAAATAAAATATAAAAAAGAAATGAAAACAAACTTCCCTTTAAATCATTGAAGTAGTAGACCTCATACACCCCACTCATGCCAACCAAGATGGATGCAAATGCAGCAGACACGGGTTTACAAACTTTTGACGCAAAGCCAACAAATACAAACATGGACAAAATTTCTGTGGAAAATGATCACACAGATACGAGGGATGTAGACGACACCAAGTAAGTGTTGCTTAATTGGTCTTCTCATTTTTTGGTGTTGTTCATTTATCTTTTTATACAGCTTACAATGTCCAACAATATTTAATGTCCTATTATGTGTAGGAATGGTGGATTTAATGCTGAACAACAGGACCGTCTTGACAGTACCTCAGAGATGGAGAAGGTATTTATCACATTCGATTCTCTTCACATAAACAAAGGACATTAAATCAAAACTAACGTTTTAATCATCTTTAAATATAGGTAGTCCACCCGGAAGTCATGCTGGACATTAGGATGGAAACTCTTACAGACACGGTGCAAGACCTCAAGAAAGCGGTTCAGGTAACAAAATAATTAACACAATCATGCTTTAAACAAGCATCATCATCCTTTTCATTTAATTTTTTTTTTGTTTCAAATTGTAGGGCATGTTCGACCGTGTTGACCATATGGAAAAAATGTTTGAAGAGTTGTGTGATATGTTTTCACGTTTTGAGACAATGTTGGAGCCTACCCCCGTTAACAACAAAATGAGTGCACCAGCATTTGCTAATTTGGGAAGAGTTGCACACACAGACAGCACACCACAGCTTAAAAAAACCACAAATGTTAAAGTCCGTGGTAAGAATGCCCACTCACCTGCTAAGAGTAATACACACCTATCACTTCCTCGTACTTCTACGGTTATCCTCCAAGTTTCTTCGGAAGAAGATGACAACGACAACGCGATTGATGGACTTAGTCACAAAAATGAAATGAATGTCAATCCTAATATCACAATACATGGTCATGCAACACCATCGTCACTTAAGACGAACATCCCAAACGCTAGTCAGCACAAAGCTTGGAACTCCAACTTTCACAGAGGAAATGTTTTGAAGGTAAACATCTTAAAAATTTGTACATAGTTCAACTACCAATTTTGACAAATTGATGCTAACATGGCAGACAAATGGCAGGCCGAAGGAGTGTCGTCGTCTTCAACACGTACCAATGCTACAACAAAGTTGTCATTCACACCAACTCTGTCATCTCGCGTCTCAAAACCTCAGGCAACACAAGAGAGTTCTAAATTGACACCAGCAAAGCGTATGACCTTTCGACTAAATGCAGGGAACCAAAGTAAGAAAAAGATTACAAATGCAAGGTCTGTTCTTAACAAAAACAAGAGTGGAAGTAGTGGCCAAAAGAGGAACATCGACAATGTTGACGGAGAAGATGACAATGAAAATGACAGAACAAAAGGGTTTACTATGCCTGCGGTTAAGCAATTACTACCTTAACTCATTTAGTAGAAACTTATTTACATGACAAATTTTCATACTTAACAAGGTTATTTCTCATCACAGTACATTAAATGTAAATTCAGACCGACAATTGACATGGAATTAACACCTGAGCAGGTTCAACTGTGTGCATATATATGGCATCCTGATTGTGATCCAAAGTACTTCAACTAAGTACTTCTTTCACCTTAATACCCAACTTTGCATATAAGTTATTAACTAATAACGTGTTTACTTAATTTGTTAGTGAGATTATATTGAAGGTAGATGATACAATTGGAACAAGAAAAAACTTTGATTGTCTGTGTCCCGGGAAAGATGTTACTGAGGAGGTAAATTTCTTTAAAAATATTATTTGTATAGAATACATAACTGACGTAACTGGTATATTGACAGTCCCTATATATATATATATATATATATATTAATTTTTCAATTTTCTAATTTTTTGCAATAGATAATTAGCTGGATGGCTATCAAAGCAACGTGGATTCAAAAACGTGTATCGCAACAAACCCTATGGAGTCTGCCACCTTCATTCATGGTTTGCTAATATAACACATACTGTATATTGAATTTAAGAATGACTATGTTTGTGAAGTTTAATTTTTGAGTCTTATATTGTTTATACACTTATGCAAAAATATTGATGAATGAGATTTATGTGTCTCCCATTTACTCCCTTTTAATTTGTAATATTACGTGACATCTTTAGCACTAGTGTATTTAATTACTTTTTGACAATACCCTTTTCAATTACAGCGACATGTGAACGAAGGGATGACTGTATCAGATTTGGTAACACTGTATGGATCAACATGGATGGAACCATATCCTGAATTGCAATACGTATGTAATCACATACTCCAAATTATTTCATGTATATTGTTAATTTCTTCAACTTATTGTTAAGTAATAAATTATATAATTATATTATAACTAGTCAATCTGTTAGATATACATTCCTGTTCAAGAGCTACCTTCCAAGCATTGGTATTTAGGTGTGATATCTGTAGAGCAGCAAACCATTTACTATTTCGATACACATATTGAGCTGGATAAGGTCGACAGTAGGCGAAAAACATTAACAACTGCGGTATGAATTTTTTTTTCCTATTGTCAAATAACACTTAAATGTACATTTAAATTTGTATTGAGAAGTAAAGTCCATTAATTGACTGAAATTTCAGTGTCAAGTCATTGCACAAATGCTGGAAATAGAATTTTATCCAGACAACTACTTGAAAGATAAGTTTGATGAGGGGACTTGGGAGCTGGTTGATGCAAGAGGGGTACCCAACTATGGACACAAGTAATTTGAATGTCATACCTAATAAATTTATTACAAACCATTTACTATAGATAACCATTTAATTTATAATCCAATTAACCAACGTAAATTTATAGAAAGAATTCTGGATTGTGGGTGATGAAGTGGCTGGATATGAAATACTGCTTCACCCCATATGTTGTCGGAGTGGTAAGAACTAAACCTAAACCCTTTCATTGAATTGTTTTTAGAGTAAAGTCTAACTTTCATAACCTTTTATTATTATTATTATTAATATTATTGTTTTTGTTTTCAACAGGCTCACGAAAGAGTTGTTCGCATGAAGTTGGCAATTGAGTTGTTGACATCATCTCACAATGAGTGTTGGAAGGAGATGGAAAAAAAAGTTGAAACCTTCTGGAAAACAATTAGATATACCACTGCAAATTAATCATAGGATAGTCATGAACCATGAATGTGTAAATGACACTTTTGTGATACTTTTTTTGGCTGACCATTACCCATTTTGACATGTCATGGTAAACCATAACTCCATTAGATGGATGTCATGGTAGACCCTGACATTGAAACACACACACCACTATGGACAACATTTGACCTCCGCAGATATGCTAGTTATATGGTGGATGTATTTTGCTTTTGGCTACCTTATTTGAACTTGTAAAAGGGACCAATCATATAATCATGTCATTTCTCTTCGTTAAACATTACCATCACTTTGACTCTAGTGTGGATGTTAACCAATTCCTCATATTTATTAAACCAGTGTGGACCAATGTATGACCATAAACTGGGGACAAAAATCGAGTCAAAAGCAAATCGGATACGCCTTAAATAAATGGACAACTTTATAGGCCCATTCATGAACTGTTTAACCTTTCCTCGGACTGGAACATACTATTTTGTTCAGTGTCTACAGCTCCAGTTTCATATATTACTGGCTCTGGAGATGTGTAATTTCATTTTGCTGTGCCTTCTGTATATAACCAATTTGTGTCGGTGGTGACATGTGATTTTTATGTTAAAATTTATCAGTCACATGATAGCTCCATTCAAATAAAGTATGCTATTAGCCATTGAATTGATTGGTAATCAATTAATCATGTCGATAGACACATACAATCGCACATTTTTTTTTAATAAATATTAGATGAAAGAGATTTGGGTTTGTTGGCTAGCTAGCGAAACATTTGCTGAAAGGTTATATTCTAGTGTTATCTTTTAATATAATTTGATGAAACTAAGGCGCATATAAGACATGGAGAAAACAGGAAAGCTTTGTATGGTAATGAAATTAATGAAAAAAATTAAGGAGACCTTTTTGACTTGATCTTGAATGTATATTGGTTGGTGGGTCAAAGTTGCAAAGCATTGTTTAACAGAGTGTTCAATATCTCTAGTGATTCGAGCTTTGAATTGTATGGATCGTAGGAACCCTCCAAGGAGCGAATGGATTTTCCTATGCATGTTCCCCTTCATTTAGCGTATAGAGTATCCTCCCATTAATTCTCTATCTAATTTTGGATAAGCAGGAACAAAGATGTTCCCCTGGTTCTGCAGAATCACCTTGTTCACTTCCGGGTCTGTGGACACAATCACACCAGTTCCCAAAATGCTTGTCTTAAATACATTACCATACCTGCGTAGACATATTCAGAGCCGAAAGAGAGAAATTAACTTACGATGTTCCTATCAGTTATGCTTGGTTTGTTTGTCCAACCGAGTTGTTGCTACAAGTACCATACTACGTCCACCTAGATTTGAAAGGAAAAAAGATATTTGTTTGAGGCTGAGGAGTGAAGTATGGAGTCTATTCACCATAAAAAATAGAGGTATACAAATGAAAATGATGACGGAGGAATCTTAAGGTATGATATATATCCTGCATTCTCTTGTAATTTTTTCTGCACTTAATTGTTAAAAAGAAAAAACCATTGAAAAATGTATTCATCTCATGTTACCATTAAATAAAGCTCTATATGAAAAATGTGATAAAAATATTATTCTTATATATGCAAAGGTCCTTCTCCCCCCTGTAGAACTCAAATAAATAGAAGCCTTATCCATTACATTATTTACGACTTACAAATTAGAACTGCTACAAAACGAAAGAAAAGGGGGAAAAAAATTTAAGAGTATTGAATTGAAGACATAAATACAATCCCACACAAGGTCCTTGGCAAATAATTTCAATGACTACATTCAATCAGACACACATTGGCGAATAATCAAAATAATAAATTAAACTTTGTCTAAAGCATTCCCACACAACGTCATATTGGATAGATATCAAACTCAAGATCAAGTTATATAATCTAAAGAATAAACTTTGTCTATAGCATTTCCACACAATGTTATATTGGATACATGTCAAACTCAAGATTTACAAATCATCAGCTTCATTTTGACCAACGATCACAAATTCCTCTCTCAAGCAATGAGTTATGCCTGCTTCTTCCACACTTTTATTTTTGTGGATGCGCGCCTGTTGAAGGGCCAAGTAAATTGTGGTCTTCACGGTGATGTCAACATAAGCTACACTAGCATCTGTGGCAAAAACAGTACCCTTGACCTGAAACACACCAGCAACCATCACCAATCCATTCCAAATTATAACCAGCAATGACCATGCGTCTTTTCCTATCTTTAATCAAAGGGAAGCAAGAAATATCTAATGCTAAGAAGCAAATAACATGTCCAGAAGTGAACAATAATGATACACAATAACGACCATATGTCTTTTGGCATTAAAGTCCTCATCAATTAGAATATTGCTCGACTTAATATCTCGATGCACAACTTTTGGCTCAATTGCCTCGTGCAAGTATGCCAGCCTACAAGATATAATTAATCAGAGATCAGGAGGAAACTCATCCACCCCCTAAAAAAAAGGAAGCTCAGGATAATTAGTAGAATATTTTTTTGCAAGAATAAATGAGCATACGCTTTGGCCGTTCCAAGGAGAATTTTTATCCGAGCATCCCAAGTAAGAAAACCATGCTGTCGCATGGCTCCGTGAAGCAACTACTCTAAATTGCCATTGTTGACATACTCATAAACCATAACCTGAAATTAATAGGAGGTTCAATAAGACTGAAATCAACAAAATAATACAAACCAGTTCTTAATGATTGATAAAAAATAGAAACTGTGATATATCATATAAAGAAATATATATCAACCATCAAGAAAGTCCATCCTAGAAAAGACTTCTGGACTTAATTTTTCAAACAGAATAGATTTGTAATGTAATAATATTGGAGACATTAACCATATGGTAAGCCTTCAAACTGTCAGTCAAGTGATCAAATCAAGTAGAGAAGCAAACAGTCAAACACACACATGAGGAGCAAACACTAAACAATTTGTTACCTATGAGTGCCTTCAATGCAATAGCCTAAAAGTCGAACCAAGTTCTTATGCCGCACATGACTAATAGCCTCAACTTCCACCCTGAATTCCTTTTCAGCTTGTCCTCTGCACGATGGGTATCAACAGTTATTAGATAAACTAGCTGCATCTGCAGACAGTCTAATAAAACATGAAACAGACATTATAAAACCTAGTCTAAAATTTAAAATAAAAATAAAAGCTGCAATGCAACAAAACAAGCTAATGACAAAACTTACAAATTGTTAAGGATATTTTAAAAGTTGTATGGATGAACGCAGCCTTCACGAGTGTCCAACACTTATGATTCATTATATATAGTTTTCAATATTTTTTATTAAGTTTCTCGTCTCTTTAAATAGAGAAATTGGGTTAAACACATTTTGAAGCTCTTAAAAAATTTAGTAATTTAATTTTTATTAAAGAATAAAAATATTGATTTTTTAAGAGAAAGCTAGGTCAAAGTTTTAGTGTTTGGATAAGGAATTTCAAAATTTCATGGAAATTAAAATGCATTTTTCAAATAAGGAATTTAATGTTTAGATAGAGCAATTTAAATTTCTTGTGTTTCAAATTCTTGGTTTAGATAAAATAATTTAATTTTCATCATATGTAAATTTTATTTTATGTGTTATTTGAAAATCCTTCATATTGCTTGAAAAAATCTCCTATAAAATTTCCATAATTATAAATTTAATTAGGTTGAAGTAAAAGGGGGATGGCGCAGTAATAGGATGCGAAGAAGACCTGTAAGCAGAAATGCTCTTAACACCGCTTTCTTCACCTGATTGAGAGCCATAAGCATCTTTCTCTAAATGATTAAATGAGCCTGATTGGCTACTATTATCCCCATTCTTTGTTTGGACCAAAACTTTTTCAGACTCCCTGTCACCAAATTTGTCATTGACACTCATAAAAGCACCATTTTGTGGATGATTATTTGCTGAAACTTGATCAACTCTGATTTCTTTATCTCTTCTGTAACAGATAACACATGCCTAAGTGGAAGCTTGCCATTGACTCTTCTGGACTTCTTTCTTAAAGTAAGATATATTGATAGCACCATAAGAATGATTATGATGAATAACCCAACTATTATTCCTATTAGTACCCACACTTTCAATCCAAAAACAAATGCTTTCTTGGACAGCCCTGAATTCAGATCAGACACCATTTTCTTGCTGCCAAACAAATCTGCAGAAATCAGTGTTAGAATATAGGAAGGCACTTGGATGCATAACGTAAATCAATTGCTAAAGTAAAGCATTTGATTAGACTGACAATGGATATGACTTATGACACCAAATTCTTCAACTGGATTCCTCAAATCTTACACCAGATTTGATAAAGTTAGTCACATATCCAGCCATAAAAAATGTCAACAACAAACTGAATTATCTTTACTGCTATATACATTAGTAACTGGAAAAAAAGGAGAGACTGGTTACATACCAATAGGAATTCATTTCCCAGAAAAAAAAATGGGGAAAAAAGTTTAGAAAAATAAACATTGCATTTTGGTCTAGTATTCACATCCCAATAAATGAAGCACATATGAAACAGAGAAAAGTCTAACAACTTTGATTTCATACTTATTGCAAAATACAAAATCGTAAGAAGCCAAAAGAGCATAAAAACAAAGAAAAATGTTTTTTCATACAACACTTGAAAACCAAGTAAGCGAGAAAGACCAGGACTTTGTTACCTTAGTACACAGGAAGAAACAAGCGCAATAAAATTTCAAATTCAGCTAACTCAAAATAATTGAGCCACGTTGCAAGAGAGCCAACGAGAAAAAAACAATAAAGGAAGAATCACTTGCTAACATATCCCAGGTTTTTACCATCAACATAGCATACAGCATTCCCACACAACGTCATTTCGGATAGATATCAAACTCAAGATCAAGGTATATAATCTAAAGAATAAACTTTGTCTATAGCATTTCCACACAATGTCATATTGGATAGATGTGAAACTCAAGATCAAGGCATCATCAGCTTCATTTTGACTAACGATCACAAATTCCCCTCTCAAGCAATGAGTTATGCCTGCTTCTTCCATACTTTTATTTCTGTGGATGCGTGCCTGTTGAAGGGCCAAGTAAATTGTGGTCTTCGCGGTGATGTCAACATAAAACACATACCACAATAAAAATTAAAAAATTCTCTTTTTAACTGTTTTAGATAAAGTTATATTCTTTCCCCTCCAGAAAGGAAATCGTCTCATCAGCAACAAATACCACAAAGCAAAAACTTTTTTCAATCTTCAAACACTGTTCATCATACACCCAATACAGAACATAAAACATGAAAAGTTTCCCAAGTCCCTAAATGGAAGAAGATACAACCTACAATTTCAGAGGATGGCCCTTGGTCGCGAAATCTATCGTCGCCGTGTCCTATGCCACAACCACTGTTAAACATCTCCCACGAACAGGATGAACGCACCGATGAAGAACAGTAGCGATTTGTTTCGTCATGTCGCTGCTCCATGAACAACATCCCATCAAAGCGAAGGAGGCGTCGCTGTCAAACATTTCCCACACCCTCACGGAGGTTTTTGCCTCCCAAATGGAAGAATGAAATTTTCTAACTCCGTCTAACATCCTCCTCATCATCAACGACAACCACTCATGGACAGAGACGACCTGCTTCTGCTCACAAATATTTCAACAAGTCCCCAGTGTCGTTGCTCTACTAGGGTTTTTGGCAACCCAATTTCACAAATACAAATTCGAAAATAGCCCCAGCACATGCTTTTATATTGGGGCCAAACTGGAATATCAAATAGAGAAGCTTAACCGGTTTCAAGTTCACGATCTGAACCGTACATTATTATAATAATAAATGTAGCGGTAATAAATAGTGCTTCACCGGTGACCCATATTTTTCGGTACTTCATTTTAGACTTTTCCTTGTAATTGTATGTGAGAGAAGGCGCTTTTTACGATGGATTATCAAATTAAGTGGTCTACCGGTGAACTACTAATTTAAACTATTAGATATATAAATAAAAAAAATCAATGGTTGAGATTGTAATCAGATCAATAAATCTTAACCGTTGATTTTTTTATTTATATATCTAACAGTTTAAATTAATGATTCACCGATAAACCACCTATTTGATGGTCCACTGTAACATTTCCCGTGAGAGAAATCAATACAACTCTTTCTATGATTGATATGTGCTACACGGCCACCTACAACATATCCCTTCAAAAAGTAACCTATTAAGCCTTTCTCCTAAAAGCCCACGCTCACCAGTCAACAACTAACACCTTTTCTATTTTTTCTAAAACTAACAAATGGGCACAGGAACATCAATAACTGGACTGAGGAGTGTCGCTTTGCCATCAAATTTAATTTACACAAAGGACAAAAAAGAACTACATATATTATTGTTTGGCATGCTTCACCAATTATGGAAATAGAACCTGCAGCCTTCAGACAGCTTTATGGGTTTTTTAATTTGTAGTCAGTTCAGAACTAGGTAAGAACAGAGAAATGGATTCTCTGCAGTCGGAAAGAGAAGAAAAACTAACGCTGCATTTGGTAAGGAAAAGAGAAATAGAGGGAGAGGAAATACGTAAAAGAAAAAAAAAGAAAAGAAAAATAGATAAAAAATAGAGTAAAAATAGAGATTATTTAGTTGGAGAGAATAAAAAAAAAATAAAGAAAAAATTTACTTTTTGACTTTTGGAAATTTAAAATAAAATAACAAAATTACTTATATAACTTTCGAACGAATTTGATTCAAAATGATAAGAGAACACATATATTCGAATATGTTACAACATATTTAAATATATGCACCAATATATTGTAGCCTATATATTCGAATATGTTACAACATATTCGAATATGCCAACAACATATTCGAATATGTGGTAACATATTCGAATATATTATGTGTCATATTCAATTATGTAAATGAGATAATTGAATATATGGGCATTCCAAGAGAGATGAAGAGAAGCCGACGTACATCGGAGAAGAGACTTGGATTTGCTTTTTGGAAAACAGTTACAAAAAGTAATAAAAAGTGAAGGGTAATAACGAAAATAGCATTGCACGTTCATATTTCTTCACAAATCCGCACATATTTACGAGGATTATTTTTGCCGTGTGACCCACTAAAATTTTAAAAAGTTTCACGCTATTTCACCGCTTCCAAACGAAGGAAATCAACACGATTCGCACACTTTTCGCTCTTCTTTTCTCGTCTTCGCTATTCTTCACACCGCTAACAAATACAGCGTAAATCTCTACCCTTTATTTTATTTTCCAACTTTATAAAATTAATAAAATATAAAAAGAGAAAATTACAACTTTTAGATGATGACTGCAGGGACAACAACGTAAAGCTTGACAGCAGAGAATCCAGGTCCGTAAGAACGGACCCCAAGAGAAATGCATTCATAACGAGAGGTGCAGAAGAGTAGAGCACGTTCACTCTTCAAAGACCAAAATAAATAGTTTAGTTAAAGTAAAAGTAGAGAAAGTTAAGCACTATCTATCAAAGTTTGACCAAATGTTGTTAGCTTAAATGATTTGGCGTTTTAGCTTCTTAATTAAGGTTTGGAGCTCGATTTCTGACTTGGACATAGAGTCACAATCGGAAGTATCACTTTACTTCCGAAGAGGCTGACCGGTGAGATGGGAGATTAATTGGGTGCAAAAAATAAGTCTTAGATACCTCTTGGTCTAACAAAAAAAATCTATCAAAGTTTGTGTATTGTATATGTTCCCAGAAACTTTAACAAACATTATACATGAAAAGTATTTTATCACATCATTCACCTAATTAAGTCCCTAGTTCAGTAGTCCTAAGCTTGGTTACCTTTATTTCTTTGTACTCTATCTTACCTGTAGCCACGCAGAATCAGATTAAAATTAAGCTTGTGATTTAATTTAGAAAATAGTTTAATTGATCCTTAAACGATTTCTGACTCGTTAAGTACAAAAGTTGTTAAGCATATACATTGAATGCAATCAATGTTATGCTCATATTAGGAACCATGTGTTGATCAGAACTTAATCCCTGGCCTTACATACTTGCAGTACATCAAATGCCTATTGGATTCATTTGTGTTATCCTTTTTCTTTTGGTACAAATGAGAAGGAAAAAAAATGTTTGTACGGTTATCCCAAAGCAAGCCCCAATGGTCGCATAGAATCAGATTCCAAGATCACTTTGTCAAAGCGGCCAAGCAAGTTGCTGTTATACAAAAAAATGTAGCTAGTAACATATACTACAGGGCAAAGGCTTCTCTGGAAGCAGAAAAGGCTGACACTCACATTAAACATCACATGCCTTTGCATCATCCATTAGTCCTCCACCACTTAAACCCGCTTTTGGCAGATCGGCATACAAGCAGGCATTAATAACATGTCTGGAAAGCCATTGAGAAGTAAGAAATCATCTTTCAATGTGGAAGCTGTAACTATTAACTTCTTAAAATCATATCCAAGATGTGAAAAATCATGTCGAAGATGTGAACCAAACACACTATAAGATTAACGTTCATTATGATCTAATCATTTGTAAGCTGTTGTAAATTTCTTAGTGGACATCTTGGAAAGCCATTGCATCACACTTTCAAAAGCCAAAACATTCGTTGTAGCACATCATCCAAAATGTCATGGCTAAAGGCAGTCCTGCATGTCCAGTTTCAGCACTGAGAATAATCAGCAGAATTTTGGTTCTGACTCATGTTACAAATACCTGAAAGGCGGATCGATTGCTATATCACTCTTGTAATTTTCTGTAGAAATGCCATAGATCAATTTAGATTGAGAACAATCTCAAATTAGATTACGAAAAAAAAATTGTATTTGCGGTGATCTGCCACCAAAAGGGTTTCATTAATTTGCTAAATAAACACACTAACTATTAACTGAAACATGACATGCATTCTTTTAAATAAAGTAAGTTTGTTTGTTTCAAATTAATTCTTATAAAAGTAGTTGGCCTTTTCTAAAGCAATATTTTATAAGTGTTTAAACGAGTTAAGTCATTAATTTAATGTTCATTTGTTACAAAAGTTGTAGTCTAAGATGAATTTTACTGGCAATTAGCATTTTACTACTATATAATTACTGCTAAATGGAAAATTTTGTGTAATGATGCCTATATATATATATATGTATATATATATTCATTAATACAAAATAATCTTATGGTTTATAATGTCCGAATAATATATAGTAACTTTAACATATTTTGTGACTAAGTTAACTTTAATAAATCAATTAATCATATGATTTGATTTAATTGATTGTTTGAATGATTTAACGTTTGGCTTTAAATTTGATTTGATTTAATTAATTGTTTGATTGATTTAACTTTTTGTTTTAATTATTTATGAAAGTTGTTAACACATTAATTTTTTAACATTTTTCTAGTAATAAATAGTAAAATATATATAATAACATTACTTTTAAAATAATTTTAATTATTTAAATGTATTTTTTATTCATTCAAATAATATATATTATCTCTAATCTTATAATACATATGGTGGATAATATTTACTTAACTAACTTATGTCAATTTTTTTTTAATTTAATATTAAATTATGTATATTGTTTAATTATATACATTATTAAAATATATATGCTAACATTAATTTTAAAATTATTTAATGATTAAATTAACAAATTAGTTTGTAATAATTTATATTTATATAATAGTAAAATTAAAATATAAGAAAGAAATTTATATATGATCCGAGATAATAGAACATGAGATAATATATATATACATATATATATATATATATTGCTTGAATGAACAAACGTATGTTAATATTATTTTTTCAATTTAATATTAAAATTTATGCTTTTGTTTAATTATATAAATTATTAAAATATATACAACAACATTAATTTTAGAATATTTAATGATTTAAATTTATAGATTAGTTTGTAATAGTTTAAGTAATAGTATAATTTAAATATAAGAAAGAAATTTATATATACGGTCCAACATAATATAACATCCAACATAATATATATTGTTTGAATGAAGAAATGCATGTTAATATATATGTTTTAATTTAATATTGAAATTTATGTATATGTTTAATTATATAAATTATTAATTATATATAATAACATTAATTTAAAAATATTTTAACAATTTAAATTAACAGATTAGTTTGTGATAATTAATATAATATAATTAAAATATAAAAAGTCATTTATATGTAAGATTCGAGATAATATATTGTTTGAAAGAATAAAAAAAAATTAAATATTTTAAAATTTTATTATATATATTACTATTTATTACTGGAAAAAATTGTAAAAAAATTAATTTATTAATAATTTTCATAAATAATTAAACATAAAGTTAAATCACTCAAACAATCAATTAAATCAAATCAAATGATTTAATTAATTCATTGAAGTTAACTAATTGATTGTCACAAAATATGTTAAAATTACTATATATATTAAGATATTATAAATTGTAAGATTATTTTGTATTAACGGTTTAGATTTGATGTAATTTTTTTAGAGTTACACTAATGTTATTTGATCTCTCCTTACACACACACACACACACATACACATAGAGGATCAGGATCTGTTGACACTAAGTATCAAAGTTAGTCAAATTATACCTTTAATAACTTTTTATAGAATGCAAATTTAACTAATCTAACCGTTGAATTCGATGTTCTTATTAATTAGTTTAAATATACAAAATTTCATACAATTTCAAAATTATTTAGTAGTTCATAACATCATTTTATTTTAATGTATAATATGATATTAAAACATACATAAATATTTATTGTTAGATAACACATATAGAAAAGTCCAAATTATGTAAAGTTTGATATACATGATTATGAAAATAATATCACATAATTCAACGGTTAAATTTACATTATATAAAAAGTTATTGAAGGTGTAATTTGACTAACTTTGAACCTAGTGACACCAGGTGTCAAAGTTAATTAAATTACACCTTCAATAACTTTTTGTAAAATGCAAATTTAATCAATCCAATCATTGAATTTGATGTTCTTATTAATTAGATTCAGTATACAAAATTTCATACAATTTCAAAATTATTTAATAGTTCATTATATCACTTTATTTTAACATACAATATGATTTTAAAATATATGTAAATATTCAATGCTAGATAACATATTTAGAAAAGTTCAAATGATGTGAAATTTGATATACAAGATCATGAATATAATATTATATAATTCAACGGTTGGATTAATTAAATTTGTATTATACAGAAAGATATTAAAAATGTAATTGAACTAACTTTGATACTTTGTGTTAACGAATCTGATCATATATATATATATATATATATATATATATATTTGAAACTTAATTTTTTATTGCCCTAAAATCTATTTTTTAATATAATGTGACAAGTCATTACCTAAAATATATTATTAATTTTTTATAAAGAATATCCATGGGCAGAGTGACTAATTAATCAGTTTCTGATGTATTTGTCACTGGTCTGAAATTAAATATTTCATCGATTTAATTTAAAAATAATAAATTCATTGCACTACTTTTTTTAAAAGAAAAATGAGTTGGAGGCTTCTGTCCATGACTGATTGGATTGGACTAACAAATATTAATCTGAAACATATTAAACCTGATACATGGAATTTAACAATGATCGGTTTTATTATTTAAACATTAAAAAAATTGATATTATATGTAATATTATATATAATTATTTTTATCTTTTATTTATTTTTTAGTTTTTTCATATATTCGTACTTTAAAAATAAATTATAAAGTTAAAGAGATAACTTTATCATGTCCCAATTTTGTTTTTATAAAACATTTCTTAAATACTGATGAATAATTGGGTAAATACTAATGGCGCTTTCTTAGCACAGGCAAGTAAAGCTGCTTGTGGAGGTGTTTTACGTGATCATGGAGGTCGCTTCATTTCCGGGTTTGCAGTAGCTCTTGGAGTTTGTTTGGTGGTCTATGCTGAGCTTTGGGGGATTGTCCATGGAATCAGGCTAGCTTGGAGTTGGGGATATCGTCGTATCATTGTTGAATCTGACTCTATTACAACTATTTGGCTTATGGAGAAGGGTTGTTCATCCCATTCTTGTTACCCTTTGGTTCACAAGGTGCATATAGGATGACTGAGATTGGTGCCCAAGTTACATATAGTCATGTTCTCTAGGAAGGAAATGCAGTAGTTGATGCTCTAGCTAAACATGGCCTCTCCTTGCCTGTTGGAGTTGTGTTTTTTAATTCTTGTCCTTCATTTTGTTCTCTGCTTGCCTGGTTGATTTAGCAACTACGAACTTTATTCTAGTTGTTTGTTTTTGGGCTTTAAGACCCTACTAGTCACCAAGAAAAAAACATTTCTTAGTTTACAAAATATTTTCTAAAATGGTTTCCCAAAATATATTAGAGCATCTCCAACATGGAGTTGTTCTTGCTCATCTATTTGCAACTCCAATATCAAACCTAATACTAATGATACATAGTTGAGGAGCAACTCAATTTTTATACATTAGAGCATTAATGGTTGCTACAAATAGTAATTCCATCTTTTTGATAGGTTTCATAATTTATTTATTTTTTGTAAATTATATTCTTTATAAAGCTTCACACAAGTGGGAAAAATGTGAAAGTGTGGATTCATTTAACAAAATGTTTAGGGTTATTGTGTTGGAATAAAAAATTGATTGAATTGCTTAAAATAATAAAAATTGATATGGCGTTATAAAAATGTGTAAAATATTATAAAATAAAGTTTAACATCTTATGGAAATTAAATTGCTTAAATAACGTTGTCCTTAGACTGACAATATATAGGTTAGGCCTTAGAGACCAACAAAATATATATTCCCATCAGTAGGTACAATTACCTAGCCAAAAGAAACGAGGAGCATTGCAAAACGAGTTCCGATTTTCTTTCTTTCTTTTTGTTGGTCGAGAGTTTTGATTTTCTTTACAAGCTGATATATAGAATGAACCTAATAAATTATGTATTGATTAAAAAAAACTTGATAATTTGTATATTAGTCCAACAAGGGAGCAAATATTTATCTTTTACATACGTGTGACCCCATAGAGAAATGGTGCCATGTAAAACCGAGCATTCACTTGTCAATTAGTCCAAACAAATATAATCAAGAAGAAGGATAATAATATATTTTTAACACGTTTTTATTATTAACTAAAATTTATTAAAAGTTGTAAAATTATGAATAAAACATATTAAATAAAAAGGTGCAATTTGGATAATTTCATGAGTTTTAATAAATATTACTAACAGTAAAAGATATATTAAAATATGTGTTAAAAAAATGTGTTTTCCATAACTATTAAAGTCCAATGACAAAAGGCCAGAGGAATGAAGAACTTCAAACAACTACAGAATCAAATCTTCGAAAAGACAAAGTCAAAAGACACAAAAAAATTCTCCTTCATTACAGCTTCCTGGGGTCTTTGGGTCTTTGATTTATGGAAGATATGCAGAATGGTAATACTGAGAAAATAACTCAAGTCTCATGCGCATCGATCTTCTAGTTAATTTGTTAACTTTTGATATACTTTTATCTCTATTTATTTATTAAATTAATTCCTCATGCAACGTGAATAAAATTACGATGATTTTTTCCCCTCACATAGCTCAATCTTGTTCAGATTATGATGCCAAACCCAGTTTTACACAGATTATCGTAGCCTCTTTATTGGGTTGATGTTTGTCGTGGTCTTCCATTATCGTCTGAAATATATTAGAGATCGAAAGATCATCCCACGTATAAGATTATCACGCGCAGGCCACGTCCCAAAGCTTGAAAGGTTCTCCCATTACGTAGGTAATAAATATTCTTTTCAATCGTACACATGGATCCACAGACGGTGATAAGTATATTAATATTTTATCATTTGGAAAAGTTGCAAATGACATGCTCCTTCTACAGCAATATCCATTAAATTGGCTTAAATTAAATATGCTTTATGCAAATGATATGTTTCAACGAAAACAGTTTCGAACTATTCAGCATTTTTCTTATGCAAAGTTCTCTGATTTGCTGCAGCTAGGCAAATGGGGTTCAAAGACAGGAGATATTGTCCTCATCTATGTAGATTGGCTTCTGAATACATAAGGAAATACGAGGGATTTGAAGATGATATATACGCCTTCTTTGAGAACGAACCAGATGCCGATTCACTTTATGTGAAGCTGGTAGAGGAGTTTGAGAGATGCATTCTTAGTTACTTTGGATTCCATTGGAACTATGGTGATCTAATTATGAGTCAGGTATTGGGGTGCTTAGTCATTTATACTTAATTAATCTAAAATGGCTTGTGTATACAATACTAGGTGAAACTATGTTCTTTTGGCTTCGCAGGTGTTGAGCTCGGAAAATGATCCAAAAAAGAAGCTCAAGCACATAGTTATGGCAGCAACTAGGTGTGTATTTGTTCTCTAAGAACACTAAATAAACGACCATATTTGAAAACTAGACTGGGATCGTGTGTTATGGAACAGGAACGAGATATAATAGGCTATCAAAGAATTTACTTGTCAACTATAACCTGCCATTTTCTCGTGACCTCGATCGCTTTTCTCTAGAATTCATACATTTTGTTGGTTCTTACTAAATAGCCTACTAACATCAATAACTTCTACAAACACTTATTTATTTCTTAACTTAAAAAATGTATAGAAAGATTTTACCATTCAAAAGCTTTCACAAGCTAGAAGTTAATCCAAATTCGACTTAAGTATGTGTCTTCATTTTAGTGTGTAATTGGTGTATGACCGAATCCATAAAAAGTTCAACACCATTAAGGTTTAGGGGATTAAATAGTTCTTCTCTTTCCCAAAAAGGAAATGTTCAAAACCTCTCTTCAGATGCATTTGTTCAAATTAGCGTGATGAAATTCTATAAAAAGTTAATGATACATAATAATGAAACAATAATAAGGGTTTCTTTTCTTTCCCCTTAAATGGTCCCGCTATGCAAGTGGTTCCATGCTGGAATATTTGATATAGTCAAATGATTTACATTTTATCATTGTTCCCAGAGCACCGATAATTATAATCCAAGGGCGTATCTTTTCTGATGTAAATATTATTCATTGCACAGGGAACAGAGGTTCGAGAGACTTGCCAAGAATCTAAAGGTGGCTAGAGTTTTTAATACATTAGTAGAAGAGATGAAAGCAATGGGAATTGCTGCATCTGATGACTCTCAATGTACAGAGGTGATGGCGCCAGTAGCTCATAGTGATAGGAGCCCAGTGCTTCTCCTAATGGGGGGAGGTATGGGAGCTGGCAAGAGCACCGTGCTCAAGGATATTCTCAAAGAGTAAGACCTTCATTGTTTAGTGTTTTCAAAAACAGTTTTATGTCTTTTAAAATTTGTTTATTCCCTGAGCACAAAGTATTTGTATATTGAGCACATTTTTTTTCCCTAAAAGTTTGTTCGTAAACACTTGAGCAGAGTACTTGAAGAAAAGAGAAGAAGAGGATGAGAAAATTTCTTCCAGCTGTTTTTGTTTTCTGGATTTTAAAATACTTGTTTCGAAAACAATTTTTAAACTTAATACATTGTGGATGAGAAATTGATTGCTCACTAGTAAATATTGTTTTTAAAATAAAAACTGAGAAGAGAATCAAA
>QUWT01000059.1:0-19458 GCA_004329165.1 Spatholobus suberectus | reverse complement strand
AGGAATTAATAAGTGCTACCTATACCATCAAGATGCATCTACTTTTCGGTAGCCCATCACTTAAGAACTCCATAGTTAAGCGTGCTTGACTTGGAGCAATTAGGGATGGGTGACCTACTAGGAATTTTCCCGGGAAGCGTGTGAGTAAGGACAAAGCACGCTGAAAAGTCTTGTGTTGGTTTGTGGGGACAGTCACAGATCTGCAAGCGGTCGGGCATTACAAAGTGTATCAGAGTAGGGCCTCTCTCCCAGTACGGTGTGGTTCGAGGACGAACCAAGCAGAAGCGTGGGGCATGTAACATCTCGGGCGCTGATGAGGGCGAGGAGTGATCACCGGTGCAAAAGAGATGAGGCACGGACAATGAGCGGCTCCTGGCAGGCTTCCAGCGGGAGGGATACATGAATGAATCGAATACACACCTGAACGGAGGGATCCAGAGGTTGTGCAAGTATGGGATTGTACATTGAGGATAGCTTAAAGGAATTAATAAGTGCTACCTATACCATCAAGATGATCTACTTTTCGGTAGCCCATCATTAAGAACTCCATAGTTAAGCGTGCTTGACTTGGAGCAATTTAAGGATGGGTGACCTACTAGGAAGTTTCCCGGGAAGCGTGTGAGTGAGGACAAAGCACGTTGAAAAGTCTTGTGTTGGTTTGTGGGGACAGTCACAGATCCTGCAAGCGGTGGTCGGGCGTTACAAAACCTCCAGAAGGATGCAACTTTCTTGATGGTCTTGAGGTTTGTGCTGCATTTGGAGGTGTGTGGAAATAGTCATTATTTGAATTGAGTGGAGCTCAGCGATCACTGCTTGCACTTTCTGTGATTCTGGCACTGCTTAAGTCCAACCTGCTCCACTTTACATCCTTGATGAGGTATGTTTTACATGAGTTTCTTTATAATTTTTTTTTTTAGAATCCAAGTTATCTTATTATTATAGAAATTAGAATAGACTACATTGAATTTGTGACGGTGAAATACTGAAATTATCTAAGTTTGCCTCTGTAGTCTGTATGCACAGGTGGGATGTTGTAAAAAACCTTAAGATTTGAGTTGTAGATGCATAACACGTAACCTATACACAACAAACTGTTTTTGATTTTTCCTTAATGCATTTTGTGTATGCCTAATTATTTAACTTTAAGTGATGTTTATGATTATTCTATATTTGTTCTCCCACTTCTTTGGTGGTATGCTGCTTACATGTTTGTATTTTGCTGTACTATTCTGTACTATTGATCCTTCCCTATGTTAATGTTGTACCAGTTGGAAATACTAGTCAAGGATCACGTTAAAATATTAAAAAAATAAATATAATTATAGTTAATTTTTATCAGAATTGATAAATGCTATTAGTCTCGAAAGTCCCTTTTTACTTTAATCTTTCTCAACAATAAAGGAGAAAAGAAAATACAATCAATGCATGCTGAACTATGTGGTTTCTAAACTAAGATAATAAGGAATGTTTGGTTTTAAAAAGTATATATACTTTTAGTTTTCATTTTTTTACTTTTAATTACAAAAATATTTTTTCTTTTTTTTAATTGTATAGGAAACAGAAAAAGTAAATTTTTTATTATTTTTTATACAAACTTTTAAAATGAAAATAAAGTGTTATTTATAATTAAAAATAAATAAAAATAATTTTTCAAAAACTAAATTACACCTAAAAATAAATTTAAATTTAGACGAAAAGTGTTGCCAAATGATAACGCAAAAGTTTTAGAAAAGAATTTGATTAAAATATATTGAAATTATAAATATATAGTTAAAAATTAATTTTTATAATAATTATTTTAAAAATTATATATAAAATAATTTCTTGTTAGTTGAAAATATAAGATAAAATTAAACTCTTTAAAAAGTTAAGGTTAAACTATGGCATTCTATAACGATACATCGATATGAGTGGGATTGTGACCTTTTAATTTTAGCCATAAGATAGATTTAACGATTAACAAGTTTGTTGAAGAGGGGATGGAAAGAGGGTATGCAGGAGAGGATGGTTTCGATAAATGACACGGTGGGTGAAGATAAAAAAATAATTATTTTAAGGTTAAAATAATAATAAGAGTAATATAATAATAATAATAAATAGAAAATAAAAAAATCAATAGTAAATAAATACTAATTAAAAATAATGAAAATAAAAATTATTATAAATAAAAATATTTATTTTAAGGTTAATAATAATAAAGATAGTATAAATAAGACAATAAAATATAAAATAATACTTATTAATAATATAAACAATTATTATAAGATTAAAATAATAATAAGATAATAAAACAATATTAATAAAAATTAAAAAATAGTAAATCGTAAAAAATAATATTATAAAAAAGAAAATAAACATAACAAAAAATTACACATAATAATAATTTTTATTATAATAATAATAATATATAAAAATTAAAAAATTAAAAATATTACTTAAATTAAAATACATCAACTTTATTTTATGATGTGTGAAAATTAAAATTTTAGAAATTAAATTAAATTCAAATTATTCAAATTTAAAAAATCTTCAAATTCAAATTACTTAAAATTAAAAATTAATTTATATTATATTAATATAATAATAATAAGTATTGTAAATATTATGAACAATTCAAAGTAATAATAAAAATATTAAATAATACTATAATATTAAAATTATATATATGTATATATATTAATATTATAATCTTAAAACAAATTAAAATAAAAAAATAACAATAATAATTAATTTAGCTTTTACTTTGTATTTTTCAATATAATTAAAAGGATTTTTTTTTCAAAAAAAATGAATATAAGTAGATTTATCCTATTGTTCTGATGTTTGGCTGGATATCATCTACACTATTGTTTATTTTTATGCAAATAATAATAATACAAGTGATTTTACAATATATGTGAAGGCAAATGCGACACGTACAAATGCACTGGTAACTGACTAGTTTTGACTGAAGTGATATCAGGCTCTCTGAATAATTTTGCCTTTTTGTTTACACTGAATGACAAAAATGTTGCATTGCAACCCATTGAAATTTCAATAATATACCGCAGGGGATTAGGACAAGGTTAGATAGACATCACGTGCATATGTGCTTTCAATTAAAAGAATAGTTTTTTTTTTTTTTTTTGGGGAGCAGGGTGTTTGACAATTAATTAGAATTAAACTAAAGGTAAATATTTTTTTAATCGAAGATTTGTCTAGTTATTGAAAAATAAATCAGTTGGAGTAGTAAAATTATAATATTAAGAAATGATTTAGTTATTATTATAATTTGTTTTCTTTTTTAAGGCCTTTAAAAAATATTTAATTACTTTGTATTATTTCACTAAGGTTTAAACCTATGATGTCATGTATACTATCCTAACCCTCATCACTAAGCCGATCTTAGTGGGTTATTTTTTTTAGTTGCGTTTATTAACTATGAGTGTGTTGTTATAGTTAAATTATAAAATCATTTGTTTAATATTTATGTTTAAAATTATTTGTGAGTTTTTATTATATAAAATTTTATTATTATTTATTTAATTTGACACTTATGTTATGGTAATGATTTTAAATTTGAAGAATGATTTTGTAAAATTATAGGCCCACTCAAAAAAAACTAAATCATGTTAACAAGACGGGAGCCACTCCCCCCCTTTCCTCTTTTGTTTGCGGTTTGGCCTTTTTAAGCCTGCATCAATTTTTTTAAAACTTTAGACAATAAATTAGTTTCTTAAGAAATTACTTATTCCATTATTAATTTTATAAAAAATTTAAGCTTAATATATTTTAAGTCTATACAAATATGGCTTTGTCTAATTTTAGTCTTTGCAAACAATTTTGTTAGTTTTAGATCCCTAACATTTTCTTATTGTTCTTTTTTAGTCCTTATCATTAACTATAGTTAATTTAGTGTTGACATAGCTAACAAAATAAAAAATATTAATTAAGATAATTAAGGTAACGAAGAATATTTTAAATTAAGATAATTAGATTATTTTTAGATTGTAATTCAATAAGTAATAGTTTATTATTTTATATAAATTATGTAATTGCATGTATATTTAATTTTACCATTTATTTTTTAATTTTTATATTATTGTTGAACAATAATTTTTATGCTTTTAAGTATGATTTTTATTTTTCAATTCACTAATTTATTTTTAACATTGTACTTTTTTCAAAAAATTATAATTTAACCTAGACGCTTATAATTTGCTTTATGTAATGTGGTTAAATATGTTTTGATCATCAGAAATATGACCGAATTGGTTTTAGTCCTCAATTTTTTTCTTTGAATAAAGTCTCTCGAATAGTAAAAATATCCTAATAAATACCTATGCTAAACTCGTTTAACTTTTCGGGTATAAACAATTGTCACATCAGTTTCAAAGTAAAGTATTTTATTACCTAAAGAGTCCAATGATAATTTTTAATAAAAATCAGGTAATTAATTTTTTCTTTAGGGTTAAAAAAAATCTCTGATTTAAGGTTAAATATGCAATAATTTTATTTAAAAAATATATTACTAATTTGACTTATACATAACAGTTGACATGGATGGCCGCATCAGTAAATTAATAGTGACTGTGAAACTAATTTATCCATCATTAACAAAAAAGTTAAATAGAATTTAGCGTATGGAACTAATTAGGGTATTTTTAATATTTAATGGACTTTATTAAATGAAAAAAAAATGGGGGGGGACTAAAACCAATTCTATCATATTTTTGGAAGATCTAAAACATATTTAACCTACTTTTAATATATTGCTTTGATGTTATTTTTATATTTCAGTTCATTAATTTTGACTAATTGTATTATAATTTATTTTTTTAATATATAACAAGTAGTAATTTGTCTCTAAAGATAAATTAATATATTAAAAATAAATTATGAACGTCTAAGTAAATTATATTTTTTTAAAAAAGTAAAATGTTAAAAGTAAACTAGTGAATTGAAAAGTAAGAACAATATTAAAACAATAAAAATATTATTCATAATATATTAAAATTTAAAAATAACTTATAATAGTAAATTATATGCAATTACCTTATTTATAAAAAATAATAAATACATTACTTAATTGAATTGCACACCTAATAAATACATTATTTAATTAAATTGCACACTAGTAGCAGTAGTAGACACCATTTAAATTTGGTTGACATCTTTCTACAGTTTTATGGTCCATAAACACTTCAGTAAACGTAACACAATGCCTAAATAAATGTACTAGCACCACACCACAATTGAAGCCAATTGTAACACACCCCCTCCTACATTGCTCACATGCTGGAAACCTGCAATTGTAAGTTAAGAATCAACATGATATTATAAAAATTTTATTATGAAATCAAAATACTGGAATAAAACAATATCTATTTGCTATTCATATTTGTCTAATGCTATTCCTCTTTAACTAACATTTTTCTTATATTCCTAATATGTTCTCTAAGTCAAATTAATGGCCTCTTACAACAACAACAACAACAACAATAATAATAATAATTAGTGAGATATTGCACATTGACCTAAAACAAACTATTGTGCCTGTGAACATGCAAAGGACTAGGGGTGTAAGTAGGTCTGACCTAACCCGCCGACCCGACCAACCCAATTACATTTTTGCAGCTTGAGTTGGTTTGTTTCACAAACCCAATTAGGTTTGGGTTGGGTCACAGGTTGAGGCATTTTAAACCCGATTAACCTGACCTAACTCGACCTCTTATTATTTAATAAAAAAGATTATTACTTCACTTAATTAACTAATTAAGTTGTTCACCTTCACTTCAGATTGAATCTCTAATACCCTAATTTAACTCGTGACCTTGTTCGTTCGTGAGCATAAACATATTGCTGCACCGCTGCCTAAAACCCTAATCGCACCACAGCACTGCCCCTTTCACTTTGTTGATGGTGTTGACCTTCGTCGACCTTACCTCTTTTGTGTAGTCGACCCTAACAGTGCTGGCGTTCCTAGACTTGCACCTTTCGCATCGTCGACCCCAATGGTGCCCGCATTCCTCAACCTTGCCCTTTTTGAGTCATCAACCCCAACGACATCGGCATTCCTCAACCTTGCCCCTTTTGTATCGTCAACCCTAATAGTGCTTGTGTTCCTCAACCTTGCCACCTTCGTGTTGTCGACCCTAAGCTGCCAGCATTCATTGACCTGATGCAGCTATTGTTGGTCTGTCGTTACTATTCGGCGCTCATTTCCTTACTTGTATGAGCCTTTTCTTTCCATTTTCGCTCTCTCTTTGCCTCTTTCATTTTCATTCCATTTTAGTAAATGGACTTTTGTGATATATAGAACTTGTGTGATCTGAATCTGTAATTGGATTTGTAAAATTATGGTTGGTCAAGATGAGTAAGTGGCTAGTGCTCTAACCCCACCAACAATAGTAGAAGGAGTTGGAGGAGCAGGGGCTGAACCATCTCAACCTCAAGCACAAGATGATCAGCTAAAAGTGCAATTGATGTAAGTAAACTCAAAAGAAAACCTATTGGACCTTCTTCTAGTGCTTGGCCTCATTTTAAATGGGAAGGGGATAATGCTATATGTAATTATTGAGGCCATAATTATAAGTGCAAATCTAACCAACATGGGACCAGCAACTTAAACAAACATATTATTGCTTGTCCAAAGGGGCCAATTCAAAAGTAAATAAGAAACAAATAACTCTTGTGCTTGGAAAATATAGTGAAAGTGATCTTGATAGTGCAATTTCATTTAAGCTTGTGGATTTTAACCAAGAACTAACTCGGTATAAACTTGCTAAGATGATAATTATTGATGAGCTTCGTTTCAAGTTTGTTGACAACAGTTTGTTGTTAACAACCCCAAATTTAAAGAATTTATTGGTACTACTCAACCCCGATTTAAAATTCTTAGTCGGGTCACTATTGCTAAGGATTGTATGAAACTTTTATTGAAGAGAAAGTGAAATTGCAATCTATATTGTCAATGAATTATCAAATGGTTTCACTTACCACTAACACTTGGACTTCTGTTCAAAACATGAATTGTATATATGTGACTATTCATTACATTGATGAGGGGTGGGTGTTGAATAAGAAGATAATAAGTTTTGGTTTGTTGGTGACCATATGGGGGAAACCATAGGGAAAGCTTTAGAGAAGTGCTTTAAAGATTAGGGGATTACCAAGATTGGTACTATCACTGTAGATAATGCTACTTCTAATAACACGACTTTAGCATATCTAAAGAGGAGTATGTCTGATTGGAATGGATGCACATTATTGGATGGGGATTATATGCATGTGAGATGTTGTGCTCACATATTGAATTTGATTGTTTGTGATGGGATGAAGGAGATAGATTGCTTTATTGTTGGGATAAGGTCTTCTTGTAAATATGTGAGGTCATCTCCAATTTGATTAGCTTGTTTTAAAAGAATGCCCAAGAGGCTATCTTAAATTTTAAACAATTGCTTGTGCTAGATGTGCCAACTAGATGGAATTCCACATATTTGATGTTGGAAGCAGCTATAAAATATGAAAAGGATTTAGTTGTCTTCAATATGATGATAATGCCTTTGTGCAAGGTCTTGAAGTTGAAGGGGGACCCCCAAATTTTGAAGATTAGAAACGTGCTCGTGTTTTTATGCAATTTTTGAAGATTTTCTATGATGCTACACTTTCTTTTTTTGGATCATTGCATACCACTTCTAATTCTTTCTTTACTAAGTTAAGTGGCATACAAGATGCATTAGTTGAATGGATGATGTTGAAAACTATGCTTGCAAATATGAAAGCAAAATTTGACAAATATTGGGATATTGATGGTGGGAATGTAAATTATCTATTGGTTGTAGCTATTTTTCTTGACCCACGATTTAAATGGGCTTATATTGAGTTTTGTTTTCAGTCTATGTATTCAAATGCAAGGATTGTAGACATGTTAAAAAAAGTAAAAGCTATCATATTTAAATTATATGATCAATATGTGGAATGGTACATATTCGTGAAATTAGTGGTGCGTCTTCAAATGTCAGTGGTTCACAGACACAGGGTACTTAGAGTTCTGAAATTGGAGGTGGAAGGGTTAATATAACAGATAAGTTCAGATTCCAAGTATGGAGGTTACAAGGTGAATTTCAAAAGAATGAGTTAAAAATGTATATGGAGGATATGGTTGAAGATGGTTATCCTGACTTTGATATTTTCAAAATGGTGGAGAAAAATGACTACACGGTACTATGTTTTTTCTCATATGGCTAGGGATATACTAGCCATTTGAGTGTCTACAGTATCATTTGAGTCTGCATTTAGCACGGGAAGTCGTGTTCTTGCCCCATACCGTAGTTCATTGAGTCCCAAGACTGTGAAGGCTTTGATTTGTTCTCAAAATTGGTTCAGGCAGGAGCATACTACTAGTAGTACCATTACCAATGTTGGTGGTCTAGTTCCACAATAAGGACATGTCATGGAAGTTGAATCAGGTTATGTAGTTGCTGTTTACTTTCTAACATACATAATATCAATTCATTTTCTCATTTTAATTACCTTCATGTTGAACTTTAATGACTTAATGTTGTATTTTCTCCTTTTTATTAGAGATGTAAGGGGTTAAAGGCTTTGTAGGAGATGAGGAAGTTAGGGTTGCAAGTGCCTTTGAAGTCTTTGAGTAAGTATTTACTCACAAATTCTTTATTTTAAGTTAATCACTTTAATATACACACATATATATCCAGTTTTACTTTTTTCACTCAATGTTGCAGGAATGAGTTGATTTCATTGAATTGAAGGAGGCAAGGAGCAAAGGAGAATCATTTTATTTGATAGCATCCTTGAGTTTTAGTTTGTTATTTTTAATTATGATATAGTTCAAATAATTGTTAAAGACTTAAAGTAGCTTGAGACAACATAATGCTTATTTCATTTGATACATGGAGAATATTTTTCTTGTTAGTGTTGGATTTGTGTGATTGAACTTGTATATTAATTTGAACATACATTGGATGTATTTTTCCTTTTTTTCCTTTTTTTTCATTTTTTCTGATTTGTTTTGATTTTTTTGAAATTTCCAGATTTTTGTTTGTGACCCGACTACCCAATCCAACCACACTTGATTTATGGTCAGGATGGGTTGGGTTGGGTCACTGCAAAAAAGAGCTTCAACCCGACCCAACCCAACCTGATTAAATTTAATTAGGTTGAGTCTTAAATGAGGACAAACCCAACCTAGCTCACTTCATTTAATTATGTATATATGACAAAAAAAACTTAAATTTTAAAATGTACCTTTTTTATGACATACCTTTTTTTAGTTAAAATACATTAATAATGTACATAAAAAATTTATGACAGAAAAACTTAATCATTTTTTTTTGTTTTAATTAATCCATTTAAGGATATTATAGTAATTTTAAAATTTATTATTTAAAAACATAGAAAAAATTATTTCTCTTCCCTCTCTTCTCACGCTCCAAGAAAAACTAGAGTGGCTACCAATTCTTTCATCTTCTCTCACCAATTTTGTCAAAAACATAGTTGGCGCGATATTACTTGTTGCTGCCACCATTAATGCAGCTTTCTCACTCACCACCACATGATATTACTTGTTGTCGTTGCCTTTAAAAACAGTTGGGTCATACTAAAAATGATCTTTCCACTATAAACTTTAATAATAAGAAAAATCGGAGATTTATGTAATTCCGGTCCCCTGAAAGGGGGAAAAAAGATAGATATTTACTTTCTTTGCATTAACAATACAACCATATGCTTTCTCTGTATAAACAAAATGAAAATCCAAACGAAAAATTCCATGTTTATTTATGCTTTGATAGACATGATTATTTTTATTGAATTTCTTTCTTTGATATACTAATAATGACATCTGTCCTCTACGTATTCAAGGTCCTCAAGGGTTCAATATCAACAAGACTAGCCATGTTTTCCACGTCAAATCCAAATAAAGAATGGTATGTTGTATATTCATACTTTTTTTTCCTTCTTAATTGGTATGTGTTGTGGCCAACATCTTCCCCCATTTATTTTTGACAATTGAATACACCCCTAGAGTTTGCGGTGGTTGGTGAGAAAAGATGAAAGAATTGGTAGCCGCCCTAAGTTTCTCTTGCGATGTTAGAAGATAGTAGAGAATTTCTCCACGTTGATTTTTAATAGAAATTATTTTACTAAAGAATTATATATATATATATATATATATATATATATATATATATATATATATATAGGAGACTTATCAAATGAGAGGGTCTTTTTTATATGAGAGTGAGATGAATGAATATTAACCATTAGATCTTGTCATAAATGATCAAAATTAAAACATACAAAGTCATGTGAGTTTTTTAAAAAGTCACATAACTTTTTAAGTGGTCATATAACTTTAAATCATGACCATCCATGTGTAATTGTACGACCCAGATTTACTCTTCTCACTCTCATATAAAGATGACTCTCTCACTATGTAACAAATATTATTAGATTATATATATTCAGATTTTATATATAATGTTTTTTTTCAAGGAAAAGAAATAATATTTGATTTTGAAAATATTTATATTTTCGGTTATATTAAAACAAATAGAAAAATATAAATTGCTTATGTAGATAAATAGTTAATTATGTAAAAAGAATATTTTTGTAATAATTTAAGTGAATTAGTTTCACTTGGTCGAATTCAATAATGATCAAATAAAATATTTAATATTAGTAATGATGTAAGTAAGTAATAATTTAAATATATATATTTTGAGATTTATAATTAACATAAGTAATATTTTAAGTTTCTCTATGAATTTTGATATAATACCTTTGAGTAGATATTGGTAATGATGCATTACAAGTGAAACTTTGCCAAATTATTAGAGAGAAAATGTGTATGGGAACCATATAGTATGGTATGTGTTCTATTGAGAATTATGCATCAAACCTTCAGTCTAAGGACATGATTGTTGCTTGTGAACCATGCATTAAGGATATGTGTTCTGATGAGATGGGAAGTTACAGTTTGATACACGATGAGTTGTAGGCAGGGACTCGTGGTTAGATTTTGGGCTATAGTATCGAGTTGTGGAATCCCAATGGTCAGACTTTGCAACCAGGAGTTAAGAATGTCGCATAACTAACTCGATAACCCCTACAATTGCTTAGTTTCACCAAGAATCAGGAAAGGCCTTGGGTCAGTTTCTTGAGATATGATTATAATGGTAATGATGATAGTACCAGGCGGTGGATATGGACTCCCAATCACTTCCTAGGATCAAAGATTGGTCGATGACATTCATCTATTGAGATATGCATCCATATGAGTCATTAAGTCTTGAGAGTTACATGAAAACTTAGGTCAAACCTTAGGAACCCTTGCATTCATTGTTTTGTGTTAATTGTATGAGTGATTGTATCGTAGATAATCCTATGAACCTTTTGTGAAAGTGATTTAAAAATTAAATTACCTCACTTATTTCATCTTTTCTTTATATGAGTGTGGTACGACGTTGTGGTAGTAGATAAAGATGATGGATGCTAATAACAAGATGTTGAGATTCAGAAGAGGGTGATGTTACATGGGAGGAGGTGATAGGTATCGAGGATGACGCTACAAAGGATTCACTGTAATGGTTGTTGGCACTTTATGTTTTGTTCTAGGATAGGGATGAGAGTGTATATAGTTACTACTTCGACTTATGTCCTTTTTACTTTACTTGTACATATAGAGGAGTAGTTAGTATCTTTTGGTTATGTATATATTTTATGATGATGTATGTTCGCTTTCAATGTATGGTGTATGTATGAATGCAATTAATATAACGAGGTCTCGTATGAAGCAGCGGGCTGATGCTCATCGTTGTGATGTGGAGTTTCAAGTTGGACAGTGGGTTTATTTGAAACTTCATCCATTTTGACAATCAACTATGTTTAAGCGCGCATGTCAAAAACTGGCTAGCCGATATTTTGGCCCCTATAAGATCCTAGAGCGGGTGGGGAAGGTAGCCTGTCGCTTAGCATTGCCCGAATGAGCCAAAGTACACCCAATCTTTCATGTTTCATTGTTGAAGGCAAGGGTGGGTTCAACTGATAGCCCTATGTGTATTGACCTTCCTATGGATGACCAAGGACATCTGGAAATGCAACTTGAGCATATTTTGAAGTTTAGATGGGTGTAGAAAGGAGGGCGGACAGTGAGGCCTTGGTTCAATGGAAGGGCCTTAACTGTGACGAAGCCACTTGGGAAAAAGTAGAGGAGCTACGAAACCATTTTCTAGCTTTGATCCTTGAGGACAAGGATCCTATCCAACAAGGAGGGATGTTACAACCCATGGAAAACATATAGTTATTTTTATCCTTAGTTATGCTTTGATAGGACTAGATAAGCTAGTTATTTATTTTTATCAATTATCTTATCTTTAAGTTTATTGCTCTTCTTATTTTAATCTTATCAGGTTATTTTTGAATAATCTACAATAGTATTTATAAGAGAAGGCTATAATCTCATAGTGTGCAGAAAAATATAAACTTATCTCAGTTTCTCATTCTCAAGGGTGTATCACCATGAACATAAATTATAATCAAAAGTGTTCAAGCCAAACACCCTAAAGCCAACATAATTAAACGAAAAACATCAACCACCACATCCTTCCACCAACCTGCCAATACCAAACACAATTAGAAGTATTTTGGTATCTTCCTCACTTTCACTCCCACAAACCCTAAGCTGTAAAAACATCACCTTACCCAATGACTAGGAAAAGGGTAAGACACTCACTACAACAGGTCCTAGTATAGCTCAAATCCCGCCAGAAAAAGTTCATGCCTTGGACAGAAAGACTCACAGTGAAAAGAAAGCGTTGGTGAAGGGGGACCACCTACAAAGATACAAAGAGGGGTTTGATTTGGGAATATAAAGAGGTTTTTTTTTTGTGAGAGATCGACAATTGCTTACTGGCTCGACTACTTGCTTTGTCTGGTCAAACTGTGGGAGCCCAAAGGGGTCAGGTCATAGCGGCCTTCATGTATTTTTACTTCCCCACATGGATTTTTGTTTTTAAATAAAACCAAAAACAATATACTTCTCAAACTGGTAAACCATTACACATCTTGGCCGTTCATTATTAAATGATTACATCTAATGGTCTCAAAAACTCTCGCACGGTGAGAGATGAATTACTTTTGCACACTTGCCTTAGTCTTCAAAGTTAGTGGAGTTTGACTGGGGAATTGTTCACAGTTTAGGGCACAAACACCAAGATTGTAGGGGAATTCTACAGTGCCTTCTTATTTAAAAAGGTACTGGTGCCCTTTTTAAGTAAATTAATAAATAATAAATATATGTATTTGTACTATTTATCTTATGGATAACATAGAATTGATAATATAACTTATTGTTTAGGATTTTGTTATTTTTTAATTGTTAAATGACACTTAAGATTACTTTTATTGCCTACCATTTATGATTGTATATTTTTTATGTTTAATATTAAATTTTAAAGAAATTAAAATAAATTTTGATAGAGTTTTTTGTAATTATAAAATTTAAAACATTAAAATTAAATTCTAACTCATTTATGGTGTAATTTTAGTATATAGATTATTATTTTTTATTGAGTTAAGATGAAAAGGTACCGAAGCAATCACCAAGATTGTGTCCCTTAGGTCAAATCTCAATGCCTAATATGCTTACTATTTGTATTTACAATCAACACCAAAGAATATATATATATAAAATTGAAAACCTGTTTGTGCCATTTGTTCCGTAACCAATGAAGAAAAAGAACAAAGAAAACAAAAAACAAAAAAGTAAGTTCCCTCAAAAGAGGGTGTGTCATTGCCCAATGACATTGTGAATAAACAAATTGGCCTTTTGTCCAACAATCATATGCATTCAGATAAGGTTCCCTGTGTTCATTTACAAATGTCATGATGCTCAGATGGCAACATAGCCAACCCAATACTTGTTCTTTAAATAGACATTGACCAACTAAAGTTTTAATCCAATATCATTATCGGTATTATATATCACAACCCGCCCAATGCCTCTCACCTTTTAAAAATGGACACATTCTATCCCAAGTGTGATAAGTGACTACCCTTTGAAGGGGGGCTTTCTTCCCACATAAAGCCACGTTGCCCTCTTAACAGACCAAAGAAAAGGGATTTGTATTCACCAAAGTGACAATCTTGAAGGACCCCTTCTTGTGATAATAGATTAGGTGGGCTTATCCAGTATCCACTAATGAAGTTCAACCAATAAAAGGCTTTTTCTCTTCGACCCCAATTATTGACCACTTTCAAAGGACAGCAACTAAATATATTTAGGGTCTTAAGAAATTTTAAATAGAAAATTTTTATTAAAAATTATATTAGGAATGTATCGAAAATCATAGTAAATATATATTAATATTTTTTTAATAAAAACTTTCTATTTTTAGCATTTACCTAGATTTTATCACAAATGAAAAGCAAAGAAAAGAGAAAAAAGTAACTAGTGTTTTCAAAATGTTCGGGAAATTTTGGAGTGCAACTAAGTTAATTTATTTTCTCTTTACGAATAGAATATTTTCCTGCGTCACTCTATCCCTCTTAGTTTATGGCCTAGCTTCATAAAGGTGGCTCATTTGTTGCCACTATATGTTGAACGTACTATTAATGGCACTGGTCATAAAATCATGATAGCCAATAGTGGCATGCTTGTTTCATATAAATTTGGAGAAACCATTTTTTTAAAAAAATCTTTTAAAATTTTCTTAATCTTTTCTCCAAAATAAGTTTTTTTTTCGGATAGATCTCCAAAATAAGTTATGATTATCTAAATACCATCAATAATATTTCATTTGTCATTGTAATTTAGTTATAGAAAAATACTTTTTCTCTTTTCTCGAATGAATTTATAAACAATTGTATATGATTCCAGGATGGAGTCTAGTGTGCGAGAGCTTCCAATATATCCCATTGTGCGAGAGTTTTGTTCGCCCTTGGATATAATGATTTTTAATTGAACGACGTGGATCTTCAGTGTACTATTGGTTGAGAAAATATTGTGACAAGTTAATTTTTTTAAATAAATAATCCACGTGTACGTTGTCTCAATTCCACACACCTCGTTATTAGTCCTCTCACTTTTGTGTTTGTTTCCTGTTGAGAAAGATTTAAATCCAACAAAAACACAGCAAGGCAATGGCTCCACGAGACCGAGCCACCGCACTAGTTGGGCCCATACCAACATTGCCCCACAAAGAGATCTGCTACAGAGGCTCTGGCTTGGCACTTTCGACACCGCCGAGGAAGTTGCGTCTGCCTACAACAATGCGACGCGTGAGTTCTGCAAAGCGAAAGCCAAGACCAACTTCCCCACGCCCTCAGAGCTCATAAACAACAATGCACGTTGTCCCAAGTGGACCTCACCTAGCTCCCCACCGCCGCCGTCGGCATCGGCGCGTTATCGTTCCCCTTGGCACGCCTTGTCTTATTCTTTGATGCGTTTGCGTATGCAGAAAGCGTGACCACCGTTAGATGTTGTGCGCTTGCGAATTTTAATGTCCAGTGATAGATTACCAACGTGCAGAGCAATTCCGATTCCTTGTCCATCGTGGACTACGAGCAGCAAGGACTCTTGGATCTCAACCTCAACATGCCTTCGCTACCGAAGGTTGCGTGATTCGTCGCATTTTGAAGAGGCTTTTGCGAATATTTGTGTTTTTTTGTTGTTGAAATTTTTGTGCTTTTTAAAGCATCTATGAAGTACTACCAAGTAGTTGACATGATGCTCGAATTTGTTGACCATTGTGGTGAAGATAACCGGCACGTTACATAAATATGTTATAACCAAAAGTGAAAGCATTTTTATTTTTTTTTTGCAATTGAGAACTTATAACTAGCTTCCATCCAAATTTCATTGAAGAGTGACATGAATAAAGAAGCAAACATGATAGTTAACAATCAACAAAACAACACACAGAATCAACAAAAACATGAAAGTTAATCAAGGAAGTGGGGCATGTTGACCCTTTTTTCGCTGACAGGAGTAGGGGAGCTAACTGGTATTGGCTTGGGGTGGAAGACTTTAGAGACGCAGGCCAACGAACCCGTAGGGTCGAGAGTGAAAGGGGGAAGGGTGAAAAGGGAAAAGGCTGAAAGGTGAAAGAGACAACACGTCATTTTAACTTGTATACGTGGATTATTTATTTAAAAAATTAACTTGTCACAATATTTTCTCAACCGATAGTACACCGAAGATCCACGCCGTTCAATTAAAAACCATTATATCCAAGGGCCAACAAAACTCTCGCATGGTAGGATATATTGGAAGCTCTTGCACGCTAGATTCCGTCATGATTCTAGAAGATACTTAACTTTTGTTCACATACAAGAAGCACTGCAACCCTTGTCTATTACTTGAAATAAGGGACAGTTTTGTTAGCGGCCTAGGCAAGATATTTCTCATGTCAAATATGAAGATGTTAAAGGGTATTTTAGAGTTCTCGATCACTAACTCTTTATTATATCCATAAGAGGAATAAGGTCAGCACATGAAATGCTTGAGAGAACATTGAAGCAAGGGTTTACTTCTTATTTACAGTTAATATATAAGTTAAGTTAGCTTGCAAATTGAAAAAATATGTATAGTTTTTCTGTTTACATTACTTCCTCACGCTGTTACTACCCCAAAATTTCAAATCTCTTCCCTTGTCCTTGAACTTGAAGGGTTTCATTCTACTCTTTCAAAACTGAAGGCATTGAACCTTTACAAAGGAGGGTTCGACACCATTTACAATGGGTACACTGAGGAGAACGTGAGGATGGGACTTAAGTCGCTCCCGCTAGCGGCCAAGGTCTTGAACAAGGAGGGACTGCACGGCTATCGAGAGTGGCTCGTTGTTTTGCGTTTTGCACTTTTTTACTTTCTTTATTTTATTTAATTGTCTTGAATAAGGAGGTACTACAGGGACATCAACTACATGCTTGACGAAGCTTTCAACTTCTTCTACTACTAACACCCCCTTTTCTTTCTTTTGATTTTTTTTCCTAAATTTTTGAACTTAGTGGCGGAAATTGTACAACTATGTGCTTGTGCGTATGTTTTAGGGACCCATGGACGAAGCTGAACATCAAAGGCACCCAAAGGTCCCAAGATCTGAAAAAGGTGAGTCTCTTTATTTTTTTATTTTTTTTGCATTCGACACAATAATTAGGGCAATTAATTAATTATAATACTGTGGTAACTGGTGTGTTGTGAAAGGGTGTTGATTGCATGTGGCAGAGGGTTCAATCTGTTTTGGACAATAAGCTTGTTGCTTGGCAGAATTACATCCTCTGTCACTGTTTTGCTCTTCCCTTCGGTTTTCATATGCCAAACACAGTATGTTCTGCTCCAATTGCTTCTTAACTAATCCTGTTTCCCTGTTGTGTTGATAACCTATCTGCTTTTCCTAACTTGTCATTATTACTGTTTCTTAAGCATTGTTGGGATCACATTGAATGGTTATTTGTTGATGTTTACCTTTATAACGTTTGTGGGATATTGCAATAAACTATGATGAAATTCCTGTCAAATTTTGATGTAAGAATGTTGCTGTGGGTTAATGCTTGTTGACTACTAGCTGCATTATACAATGCAGGACACAGGACCACTGTGACTTTGTCGTATAGTATAGGGTTGTTAATATTATCAATGTTTTGGAGAGGCATGTGATCTTTCTAAGGCAGCTTAGGCATCCTAATTTGGTTAAGTGGAGTGGGTACTACTATGAAGACAACCATAGCTGTTTTGATTTTTCTTTTATGTTCCTTTTGCAGTTTGAATCTGCTTGGGGAATAGTGGTTAGGGCAGAGCTTTCTTTTCTACAGCCAAATGGTAGTTGACAAGGATTTTGATGAATCAAAGTGTTTTCTGGAACATGAAATTGTGTGATATATTTGTGTGCCAGTAACAGATGATAAATATTTTCATTGTTTGTAAACACAAGACCATTCTTTTCTTTCTTTTTAAACCTAAGTGCAGGGTATAAATCTTGTCACTTGCAAGAAAATTATTACTACTTTAACCAACCTATAAACATCAGTAATCTTGTTCCTATTTGGCCCACTTCATAGTTTGTAAATACTTGATCCATAATTATACAAATACTTTATCCATAATTGTGATTCATGATATTCCAGGGGACCTCTAGTCTGGCTGGAATGAACATGCCTGCCAGAGCTGAGAGAGTGTGTAAGGCTGAATTAGATCAGCAAATGGGTAGTTGAGCTAGCAATTCAACCCCTTCCAAGAGTGATAGTGAGGTGTCTTTGTCAATTTGGTTAAAGGGTAAATTGAAGGCACGTGTGTTTCAATATCTCATGGATGTGTGTGTGAGCCTATGAAATATGATGTCTGAAATGTGATGATGTGCACATGCAAACCCAACCTCTAAAAAAGATAAAATGAATTTTGACTGATGTGTTAATCTTGGACTTTTGGAATTGGATTGATTGCATATCTGAATTAACTAGGTATCAATTTCTAATTGTAGGGATTGTTCTACACAAAATGGGTTAATAATTATGTACAGAAATTATGTGTGCGACCTGAGATGTGAAACAGAACTTGAACTAAAAATCTCCTTGGTTTAGTTCGAGGGAGAGTCAAACGCTTCACACACGCACACATTATTCAAGTTGTCATGTATTATTTTTCTGCATATACTTGATAAAATTATGCAGTGTCCCTGATATCTGAATATTGAATGAGTCTACTTATTTTAAGGCCTTAGGCAATGTAGGAGTATTTCTTTTTCTTATAAAAACAGATTTTCTTAAGCTGAAAATTGCTTGTAGGCAATTGAACAAGTCACAGGGCTCTCCAATCAGGGTTGCAAAATATTTGTTTTCTATCACTACTAAGGTTGATGCGCTGCCTCCTGCTATCCCTCCAAGTACACATGCACAACCTTTATTCCCCTTATAACTCCCTCCCTATTAAGACCTTTTACAAATAAATTTGGTGCTTTCGTTATCAGATATAGTTTACTTTTCCTTTTCTGTCTGTCATACTTAATAGCATAAAATCCACAACCCCCATTGTAAAACCAGTTAATTCTTATAATAACGTATTGAATTTTACAATATAATTTTGTTTCTTCCTTTCAATTGGATATATATCCATTTGTTGGACTTGAAATGCGCTCATTGTCATTTATTATTAAAATACCTAAAACTTATTCGTATCAAAATATTCTTGATTGGTATTAAAATGTACATCTAAAATAAATCCTAAAAGTATCTCCATCCTTAAATTATTTAATAGAATAAAGATTACAATACAAAGTCACTGTAAATTAAGGTCAATTAGTGGAGGGCTATAACTTATATTAAGTCTAGGTCAAATTAGATTTATTTACTAAATATAAGTCAATGTTTTATTTGTTTTCTTCAAATGATCTTTTCTTTATTCTAGTAGATAAATTAAATTTATTAATCTTTAAGGTTTTATACGATGATTGATATTGC
>QUWT01000058.1:0-23556 GCA_004329165.1 Spatholobus suberectus | reverse complement strand
TATATATATATATATATATATAATAGAGAGAGAGAGAGAGAAGAGAGGAGAGAGAGAGAGAGGGAAAGGGATCAAATTATATCAGTGTAACTTATATCAACTATTACATCATAATAACTTAATATAAAATATAATTTTTATTGATCCAAACATTGAATTATAATTACATATTATCAAGATTGTTTGATCAAATTTTATCAAAATTAAATAACAATAAGAAGGTAATCAGATGATTCATATTTTAGTATATTTTGAAAAGTATATATTATGTCCATTTTGATTGACATGAATAAGGTATTAAATAATTTTGGATTAATATAAAATTGTGTACATATAATATATGCTAAAGGAATTTTTTATATATATATGGGTGAGAATCGAGTTACTCCAAGAGTAACTCTTGATAAGTTATTCCACTTAATAACTCTTGATATGTATTAAATTTCAATGATCCAACGTTGAATTAAAAGATTATATTGAGTAGATCAAGTCTACAAATTTTTATAAAATTTGAAAACTTTTATATTTTGTTAAATAGATTCAAATTAACGCATAATATACTTTTCTAACTTATAAGTAAATGTGATAATAAGATTAACTAGCAACAAATGTCTGATTTATCTGAAATTTGGTATACATGATCATTGACATATAATCTTTTAATTCAAAGGTTGGATCATTAAAATTTAATTATATTAAGAGTTATTAAGTGGTGTAACTCTACCAAGAATTACTCTTGAGTAACTCGATCTCCACCCTATATGTATATATACATGTATATGTATATATATTATTTTGGTTTGACTCCTTATTCTAATGTTTTTCTACAACGTTATGAATATATTTTTTATATACTAAATGAAATTATTCAAAAGTGTTACCTATAACATAACCCCTACCCCCACGTGTTTCAGGTTCCGCACTACCAAATTGTGTTAAGAATTCATATATTTCATGAATGTACGTACGAATTACGAAACCCCTACCTATAACTAACTAAGTTTTGTTGGTATGTATTCATTAAAAATGATATATATCATTGTAAGTAATAAAATACAAAAGAATTAAAATTATTTTGTTGATAGAATATTTGTCTAACAAGAAATTTTTTAAAATAGGTCTATACTAATAATATGATGTATTATATTTTATATATTCATTATATATATATATATATCAATTTTCTACAATGAACATAATTATTTGTTAGCGTATATATAACATTGTTAAGATATATAGATTTGCATTGTCTATACTATTAATTTAATTTTTATTAAACAAAAACTATTCCACAGAATGAAGTCAACAAATCATGTGTGTATATATACTGATTATTGGAAATAAATTATCTGATATTTACTAACATACTGCATCATTATGTTTTTATTATCATTGTTTATTTATTTCATTTTATAAAATATATGTGGCAATAGTGTAATGCAACTGATGTGTAAAATTTTTTTACACTATCATCTAATTACAATTCATATTTAATGATAAATTTGTTGACCTTTATAATAGTTATCTTAGAAAATTATACTAACGATAATTTTTATTGGTTAACAATATGAAAAAATTTATATAAATACTGACAATACATAGAAATTAAACTCTAAATAATCATATAAAAAAGATAAATAACATACGTACAATAAACATTGTAAAAGTTTTTTACACCACTGTCATCTAATAATAAACTCGCAAACCATGTAAAGCATGTTAGTTAAGGCCACTGCTTAGAACCAAAATTCTTATGAGACTATCACGAATTACTATTTCATTTATGATATAAAAAAATGCCAGAGCGTAACGTCAGTTGCAATTTTATTTTTTCAAAAGAAAAAGAGGAATGGTGTTTGGAGTTTTGATTGAAGTGGTAATGGCCGCATGTGCATGCAGGAAATAACGTGAATGATGCAATGTAAGGAGTCAATAGTCATTAGACATAAATACTCATAACCTACAAATTAGATTTCACTTTTTTAAATTACTAATCAATTATTTTCAATATTAATTAACGACTATTTTTTCATTATTTATTAATCCTCTAACAAAGTGATTATTAAAATTTTTTAAAATTAAAATTGCTTAAATCCTATATTAGATCTACAATGTTAAAAGATCTATTGAATGAATTAACTATGTTATTTATTGGGAGTGAAATGTTAAAATTACTTAATAATAAAATTTTAATAAATAATTTTGCTGCTCAAAAATTAGAAAAATGATATGAATATTAATAATTTACATTACACTAAAATGTCTTAGTTAATTAGTTTTTGCGTAAGGCCCCAAAATTTCTCAACACGGCCATGCAAACTGGTATGTATAATAAATTTGTAATTTTTATAATAATTAATTTAAAAGTCAAATTAATAATAATTTCTTATTAATTGATAATATAAAATTTTTATACTAACAATGCATGTCTATTAAACTCTTAATTACTTATAACTAATTAATAATGTACATATACTGGCGCACGTTATTAACAGTATGAAAGCAAACCAAGTTGCCTGCCGTGACAAGATTTCTCAAAGCGGATAACTGTCTTCAAAATATCTTCTAATTATATTCAAGTCTCATTTCCGCTTACACGGAACTCAGGTCATCTTTAACTTTGAATTTCTTTGACCGATTGCATTTAAATGAAAATCAGCGCTGCTTCGATCGTGCTCCCTCGGGAGTAACTCCCTCAAGTTGCTTAAAAAAATATGAAACTTGTTTAACTGTGCTTTCAAACTATATATTTAATCTATGTTTAGATGTCCACCAGCACAAAAAATTAACAGAATATTATAGTTTTAAAATAAACCCCCCTAAGGTGTATATGGCGTTTCTGAATGGCCTACTTACATCACTACTGAGTTGGCGGCGGAAGTAAAGGTATGTAACGAATAAAAATCATACTTGACTAGTTTAGCCAGAAAATCTTATATACTACCACTGACCATGAACAATAGTGTTTTACATTATAATAGAATAGGAACAGATAACAAACATGTCATCCAGCTAGCTGATGAAGCTCAGTCCACGAATCTGCCTCAAACAAGACTTTCATGGGTTTTATGGGCATTGAAAATGTTTAATGTAAATGGAATGATTAGGAAAAGGCTAATGGCATATGACATAGATTAAAAATCGTAGTTTTTGACAGTTTTAAACCAGCTAATTGCAACTTGTACAAGTATCTATGCTTTGTTTTCAGTCTGTTTCGATTAACCCATTTAGTAATTAAAATAATTAATTTATGATTAAAATTTATTGACAGAGTATTTTCAAAAAAAATAAAATCCCTCCAAATTAAATAATCAAAACCATACGAACACGATAAATGCTATACTAATTATTATATTTCCTTGGTATATATAACCTTGAACAACATAAACAAAAATAGCTTTAGGTAGTGTTTTGATAGAAGATTTTAAATTCTAAGGAATTAAAAATGTATGGTAATTCAATTGCTTTAAATAATTTTTTTATTTTCAAAATGCTTTATTAATATGTGTTTTGTGAAAATGATCATGTACGTCAGCGGCCTCATAAGGGTTGTCTATGGTTTAGTTTTTAATTGAACCACTTTTATGGATTAATTTTTAATATAAACCGGTTTATTATTTAACAAAATGGTTTAGTTTTTAGTGAACCGATTTATTATAATCAAAATTTTATAAAACGTATTAAGTAAGAGCATAAATGATAAGAGGGATTAATATTAATTATACAATCATATATAAATAATTAAAATTTAATATTAACTTATTTTATAATATATATTAAATAATTAAAATTAATTTTTCTCATTCACATCATCCTATCACCAGATACAATTGCTTTATATATATAGAGAGAGAGACAGACAGACGTATTCAAGTACGTTACCATAAATAACTTTTGCTAATTAAAAACTCCAAGAGATTTGGTGGAAAATGTTTTTATGTTAACGTTGATATGTTATGGATATGTAATGAATTTCATGTTTCTATATAATTGATATATATCATCTAGCTAGCTAGCTCAGTGCACGAGCCCGGCCTTGCTAAACAAAGCCGTTTGATGTCAGATGCTTCGTCAGAGAATGATTTGAACAAGACAAATGACACTGTACTGTGGCATAAGCATGGAATTTTCTCACCGTTCTGACTGCAGCTTGTTGCTTGTTTACATGAAGGAAAATGATGCATGGATAATGGATATCAATGAAATATTTATATAGTTGAAATATCCAAATATAATTACTCTGACTAATTTATAGTTTTATAGCTTCCTTTTCAAATCAGGTGCTGTGGTGATTGTATTAATTGTTTTCTTCTTTTCTAAACTAAGCAATGGATTAGACTAAAAGATGGAAATAGTAATCCCCCCAAATAACGACTGTGGTGATTGTATTAATTCTTTTCTTCTTTTCTATATTGAGCAATGGATTAGAACTAAAGATGGAAATAGTAATCCTCCCAAATAACGACATTAATGAATTTGTCTTTAATATATGAATGTGTGTGTATAAGGATGACAATTCTACCTAGACTCTATGGATACCCGTAAAAAAATCCATAACGGATAGGGTAAATATATGCTCAATGGAGACGGGGCCGGGATTAAAGATTTACCCACAAAATTTAATGGAGATGAATGCAGACATGGTTCCTATAGTACCTAACTCCCATATATATATATATATATATATATATATATATATATATATTAAAAAGATAAGTTCTAGTGAGTATTACAATATTAAAAAAAATTATTTAAAAAAGACATTATAAGAAATACAAACAAAAATAAAAGTTTCATTTATATGCATTACTAGTGTAAAACCTTTTTACATATATATAAGGAATTCACTATACTATTGCATTATATTAATGAACGGGATGATATGATAAAATAATCAAATTTTATTAGACGTTTGTGTAAAAAAGTTTTGTACTGTCATTATATATAAATTAGATTCTAAAAATAATTTATACTCCATTAAAATACATTATATAAAAAGATTATATTCTTTTTCAAATGCATGCATTGTTTTTAAAATATTAATGATAATACTTATTTATTGTTATTGTTGAACGTAGGTTTTTTAAAATTAAAATTATTTAAATTTTATTTGATATTAACTATGTTAAAAGATAGATTAAATGAATTTTCCTCTATATATTGAAAGTAAAATATTAGAAAAACTTAATTATAAAAATTTGATCAATAATTTTGTAATTGATAAAAAAATAAAATGAGATTTGAAAAATTATATTAAATTAAATTTTGAATATAAATTTCACCTGAGGCCTTAATTTTTTTTTCATAGCTCTACATTTAAGTAAAGAGTGGGTAGTGGGTGCGAGTATGGATATATAGATACCTAACGAGTATGAAAATAAGGATTAAAATTGCTACCCACACGGATATAGACCTAAGTACGGGAATTTTTTTCAAAAGCGGGTATGGGAACAGGTACTATAGTATTTTATCCATTGTCATCCCTTCATGTGTGTGTATATTAATTGTACTTTTATTCCTTCAATTAAATTATTAATATATAATTTTAGTGTTTCAATAATATTTTTATTCAAATTTAATCTCTTAATAAATTATCACAACTAAAATTTTTTATCAATTACTAAAGTAAAAAAAAAAAAATTCAGTTTTACTCAAACTTTCTGCAAACTAAACTAATTAAACCGTTTAAATCATTTTTCATTTAAAATATCTACCAATCAAAATATTTAATATAAAATTAAAAAAATCAAAGTTTTCCAGCCTCTGATAACCGAACTTTTTATAAATTCTTTCAATTTTTTTATCAAATTTTTACAATATTGATCACTTTTGAACCTTGAAATCATTTCAATTAAGTCCCAAATCTACTACAAATCCTAACATATTTGAGAATAAAAACGAGGATACGTAAAAGGAAACTAATAGAGAGATTTAATTATAATAATTAAAAAAACTAAGAACCCAATTCAAACAAAAAATTATTTAAAAACTAAAATTACACATTAATCATAATATAAAAATAAAACTATAATTAAATCTTAAATCAATGGTATGTAAATCTTCACTTTCATACTTCAAAAATAAGCTTACTTTTATGATAACTTTATTTATGTTAATGTTTGTATGTTTTACGCAATCACATGATTTCTTTTTAGATAATAAATAGAAATGCATGTTTCATTCTCTTCTCTCTAACTACTTTTATTCAAAAAAAAAAAAAGTGATGTAAAAATCTTGACGTGTAAATAATAATATAGCTTAGAGAGAGAGAGAGAGAATGATAGACTTTTTCAGGTTGCCAAACACTTTAAATAGAGCCTACCCATTCAGTGCTGCCACAAACAAACTCTCAACAATTAATTAATTCAACACCCGAAAGGGAGCACTTTCATATCTCATTTTGATAAAATTTCCCACAACTTTACAATGAGTCCTTCATACTCTCCTCGACCATCTCCACCACCCCCTCCACCTCCAACACGTTATCCATACTATTCTCCTCCACCACCACCAGACTGCAACATGACCAAGCCAAAAATCCCTCCACCACCACCACCACCACCTCCACCTCCACCTCCAAATTGTAACATAACCCAACCACCACTCCCTCCTCCTCCGGTTTATAACTGCACATGCATATGCCCTCCTCTTCCCTACCCTCCCCCTCCTCCTCCTCCAACTCCAACTCCATATACACCCTATGGCTACAATAATACTTCTCCTCCTTCTTATATTAAGCACGATTACAAAGCTGTTATAGCGGTTTCCGTTTCACTAGGGGGCCTCTTGGTCGCTTTCCTCGTCCTTGGTGTTTTCTTCCTCGCAAAACTCAAAAGAAGCCCGTGGAACTTCCATTCCCTGCGCCACCAACTCCACCTACATATCAATATGGCCCAGTTGATCAACAACAAACCGCAACCACTTCCTATGAAGCCATTGAGATTCAAGAAGTTGGAGACGACGGTGCTGCTGCTGGCCTCCCATCTTATGAACCTGCCCCTGTCCCTCACCATCATGGCCCTCACAACTATGACTAATTAAGCTCGTAACTTGAGGGCTTTTTAATTTATTCAGGAACGACATATATTCATCATTTAGCATGCTCCGCGTGGTCCTTTGCTTTTCAAATAAAATATAAATAAACAATTAATTTAGTTCTTCAAGGATTACTCTCTCTCTTAACTAGTTTTGAGTTAATGAAATTACATAAATAATTTCTTAAGTATTAAATATTTATCAATTTAATCCTGTTAAGGATTAATTTGAAGAATTTTTTAATACTTAAAAATTTATGTAACATAATTTTTAATATTTTAAAAATATTTATATAATTTTATTAGCTTAAAGATAGTTTAAGAGAGAGCGATAGGAAGACCTCGGTTGTATATAGTGCTGGTTTGAAAGTCAAGGTTTCGGTCATTGTGTGGACAGTACAGCTTGTGAAGTGAATATTCTGTTTGGCTTGTTTTTCTTTTATTTTTTCTCTTGTGGTTTTCTCAATTGTAGCGTAAAAGGGATGGTTTGTAATTAGTTGAAAAATAGTAACAAGATATTCTTCAACACACTCTTATGAATATAGGTTTTGTTATTAATTGAAATTTATTCAACATTTTGTGTATTTCATTTTTATTTTGTTGAGTTGCATTCATAATTTTATACTTTTTAATAAATTTTAATTAAGAAGAAGGCTAGTAACATATTTTTTAATACACTCTTTTTCATTAGTTGAAATTTATTAAAAATTACAAAATCAAGAGAGAGAATAATAAAATAAGATATGAGATCTACAAAATTTTGTGATTTTTTATAAATTTCAACTAATAGACAAGAGTATGTTCAAAATAGTACGTCAGAGAATATGTTGCTAACATTTTTCTTTTAATCAATAATAAAAAAATTTGTTAAAAAAGTATGAAAGAATGTATTGTTATTAATTACTTACACTAAACAATTTGTAATGACTGTATATGGATCGAGGAGCAAATCAATTAACTCAGTCATGATACAAATCTCTCTCTCTCTCTCTCTCTCTCTCTCTCTATATATATATATATATATATATATATATATAATTCAAATAATTTAATTTTACAACACTGCGAAGGAGGTCTGCCTACCAGAATTTATATATAATAAATATTAAGTCCTTTCACTAAATTGTCACATGTTATTTTTAATTCTCCAATTTAATTATTTTATTTCTTTTTATTAACCTTTTATTGATAACATGTATATGTTTCCTTAAACCCTAAAGAAACCTAAATTTAATTTATAAATGGAATAAGTGCTAAATAAGTTTGCATTTGCAATTAATCTAGTCTGCAAATGAACTTTCTTAATTACAAGAAGTTGTCAATTTCAATAACGTCAGTTGGTTTCATTAAGTCATTTGGTTATTTATGCAAAGAAAAAAGACAATAACTTTAAAAATTAAAGCGTAATGAAGAAAAACATTAATTAAAAACTGTAAAAAAATAAACTTGACATTAATTAAATTCACTCACTAATTTAACACCCAACCCAATGAAAAATAGTTAAGTTGGGTTAGGTCAAATTCTCTGTTTTTGTTAAGCAACCCAACCTAACCTTTTGGGTTGGGTAGTTGAGTTAACTGATTAAAATATTAATATATTTTAAAAATAAAAAAAAATAAAGTACCTAATTAGTTCAACTCATTCAAAATCAAAACATTCAAATATGCAAAAGCTAGCTAAACAATAAACATGCACAATCAAAATGAAAGGAGTTTAGGAATGACTATAAAACTTTAACTCAAGCTCAATCAGAAATTAGTCATATTAACAAAGGCTCTAATGCATGTTCAAATTAAAATAACTATTATATGTATAGAATGAGAATAATTATAATTATTTTATTATTCATATTATATGTATATTAGGTCGGGTCAGGTTAATTTAGTTTGAAACTCATTAACCCATATCTAATCCAATTATAATTGGGACAGGCAAAAATGAATCCAAACTAACCCAATAACCCAACCCAACTCGTTGAAATATAGTTGGGTTAGGTTGATAGGGTTCGTAGGTCGATTTAGACCTGCTTATAACCCTAGATAGATAAAATGACGATAGATAAAGAGAAGAGACATATAGTTTAGGAATTTAGAACATGTTTGGGACAACTTATTTTATCTCATTTCAGTTGTTTTTATGAAAAAAAAAAAAAAAAAGCCTTTTGAAAGTTAAGATTTCGCAACATTGTGCATGGAGGGGTCCGCCTACCAGAATTTATATTTATATATAATAAATATTAAAGTTCTTTCACTAAATTGTCACATGTTACTTTTTTAATTTCACAAAAAAATGTTATTTTTTAATTCTTCAATTTAATTATTTTATTTTTTTATTAACTTTTTATTTAATTCATGTATATGTTTCTGTAATTTGTACCATACATTATTACACTGACACAAACGATGACAAATCGTAAGTAATGATATATGAATACTTCTCTATTTCAAAACATCCCATTAATGTTTATTATTTATTTTTATCTCTCTAGGTACAAAGTACATAACATATAAATGTTCACTCATCATTTTTAAACAGAAATTAAAAAAAAATGTTGAGATGTAAAAACTTCAACTTTGGCTTACATTTTTTCATGTGTCAAAATTGAAGTGTATTTTGTATTCACTCTTAACTTCTTTATCATTCATGCTTCTTAGATAATTTAGTAGGGCCGTTAAAATAGTCTGAGTCTGATAGATTGATCCGTTCAACTTGTTAAAAGGTATTAGTTAGGTTTAAAAATTTAGAATTTGATTGAATTTCATTCTAAGATGACACGACCCAAAAATTAACTAGTCTGAAGTCGTCGGTTAATTAGTTGATTAGATTATTTTTTCAAAAAGTAATTACTATTTTAACTTAAAATTACTTATTAAATTGGACTAAACGTTAGATTTGAATTTAACAAATTTAAAAATGAACAAAAAAATTAGGTATTTAGTCTTGAATATTTGAACGGTTAATCCATTGATGACACAAAAATTTAGTTCATAAAAGTTTAAAATTTATTTTAAAAAAAAAGTGGACTAGTTTGTTTGGCCCATGTTTTTAGCCTGCATTTAAATTAACTTAACGTCATCTAATTCAATTCAAAAATCTTTTGACTTATAATGAACTTACTCGAATCAATCGAACACATCCTTATATCATATAGTGTACATGTGCATGAGCACACACATACAGGGAGTAAGTGAAAGGAGTATTTGTATAAAAGAATTATAGGAATAAACATGAATCATATAACCATTCATGGACATTTAACGATAACATAACTACTTCAAAAAAATTACATGACTTATTTTTTAATCTTAACTTTTATGATATGATGCAACGGCAAGATTCACTCCACTCATGCTATATTTGCTACATTCACCTCTATAAAATCTCCACCACCAGTGCATCAATTAAGGTTTGGGTGGTCTGATTAGTTCACTGGAGGCGTAGGCGGAGGTTCGATTTCAAACCTTATTTACTAGTTGAGGACCACGATGAAGTGCGAAGGCTGAGGTTGCAAGATCGCTGGTTGAATGACACAGCAGGAAAAACAGAGGAGACAAACAAACGAGGGAAAACTTGAACGAAAAGGATGCTTCGCGTTCAGTGAAAATTAAACTGAAAATCATATAAATGTTCATTAATTTAAGTTGATTTAATAAATAAAAATAATATTTTTGCCCAACTGTAATGGAGCAAGTTAATATATATAAAGGAGAAATCAACTAAGAATTTTGTATTACTGTGAGAAATGAAAACAGAAAATTTGAGTTATATAATTATATATGTATGATAAAGATTAAAAATTAGTCAGTGATACTACTTGAAAAAATTATTTGTATTTATTTTTTAATTTTGACGATATAAATATAATTTAATAGTTTTATTTATAATTATCATTTTTCATAATAATAAGAGTTATCGTTTGATATTCTCTCCATATATAAGAATCAATTGGACCACCAAAACTCCTACTAGGAGTGGTAAAGAGGGTTCACCTGCCCTGCCCCGCCATCGACCCACCAAAAGCGGGGCGAGGCAGGTTGGCCTGCCAACGAGAATTGGGTTGGAGTATTCAACTCTCTCCTTTTAGCAACAAGTTGACCGCCAAAGAATAATGAGCGGTTGGCTGGTTGACTCGCTAAAATGGGTTGGCAGGTTTAAAAGGATGGGTTGACGGGTTGACTCCACCCCACTTTCAACCCACCAAACTTTAAAAAAAAAAAAAATCAATTGAATTTGAATATTTTTTGTTATTATTTAATTGAATTAGATTAAATAATTTTTATTTTAATACACAATATATCACTTTGAAATTTTGATTGTTTGATATATAATTTTATTATTATTTTAATACACATTAAATATATAAAAGATGGATTATATTTTTTCATTCAAAAGTTATAAAAATAATTTATTTGAAAATAAATAACACTTATCATGACACTTGAAAATAAAAACACTTTTCATTCAAAAGTGTGAAGAATTATATTTTTAATATAACATTGAATTGTATTTAATTACAAATATAACTAACCCTAGACTCATGTGTTATTGTTGTCATTATATTTTTTAGTATAATATTGCAAATGCGGAATGTCTTTTACTTTCTTTTTTTTGTCATTAATGTCTCTCATACAACAACTAAAGAAGGAAAAAAAAAAAAGAAATGGCAGGTTATGGATTGACCCACTAGGTTGGTGGGTTGGGGCAGGGCGGGTTTGCGAGTTTTACAAGCTTATCCACCATGCCAAAAATAGCAGGTCAAGCAGGTCGAACACGTTTTGCCACCCTTAACCCCCACTAACAGCTGCGGACACCCAACTAGAGAGATGTTGTTTTCTTCGCTTCAAACTGGTGGTGGGCATTTTAGAGAGATGAATGTAGCAAAATATAGTGTTAACTTTGCTTGCGTTGAGAACTAAGCTTCTGAAATGTGCTGCCCAGGCTTGGTCTGCATCACTAAACAAAGCTAATTTTGTAACTGGAACGAAAAGTATATAATTTTACCTAATTAATGTTGTTAAAACATGCTCATTGTATACTCATCAGGCTTATACAGTGTACAAGGAAATTACAATGTGTGTTCTCAAGATCACATCATTTTAGATTATTTTTTTATGTAATGAAAACCTTCTGAAATGTGCATCTATGGTAATTATTGAGCTATTAGATGAAACAACATTGGATCTGGTCTTGTCTTTGCTAAATTCTCGTAAACTAAAACTTGAACAGAAGCTTGAGATGCTAGAATGGTTGTTCACTTTAAATAGTCAATATTTGCTTTTAACGATAATTGGTGTGAGTAGAGTTCATGCCACAGGAGCTTGAAAGACTATCTTTTCAATAAGACTTTAGCTTCTTAATCCAACGAGCTTTTGGATCTCAGGGTGTGGGAGACTAGTGAGAAACTCGTCTATTTAGCTTTGAGTGGAAGCTTTCAACATTCACGTTGATTCAGGAAAATTGTACAGAAGAATATCCTATGTCTCTGCAAAATTTTATTTTTATGTCATTCAACCACAATGTTGTTGCTCTATTGGATAACATTTATAAACTCCCACTTTTGCATTAATATAGCATTAATTCTATTTCATTGTAGTAATTTTAATATGGTTTAATTATGTTTTTAATCCCTCAAATTTGAGAAATATATTTTTTTTAGTCTCTTAAATTAAAAATTAATCTCTTTAGTCACTCAAATTTTAAAAATTCTGTTTTGGTCCTTTTGCCCAAACACAGTTAATGAATTTGTCACACAAAACTCACCTAACAATGTTCCTATCAATGAAAACATCACACCGAACTCAATTGATGTTGTACAGTTGATTCAATTTATCCTATAAATGATACCGTAGGTGGTCCTAAAGAACTAAAACAATATTTTTCAAAATTTGAGGAACTAAAAAAATTAATTTTTAATTTGGAAGACTAAAAAAATACATTTATCAAATTTGGGAAACTAAAAACATAATTAAACCTTTTAATATTAATGAATGATACTTTTTTCTTACCAACAAAAAGTAATTTATTAAAGAACCAGATTACCAAAGGTGCTTGATACAAAGAATCATCATCCAATTTAACATATTACTAATGAAATACCCCTGTCAACAATGATCTCTTGTGCTTTGTGTGTTGTTTATCATATTGACAACATTAATGCATATGACCAAGAGGATTTTAGTTTTTCTATAATGTCATGGACTTGAAGATAATATGAGATGGTGTAAGGAATTGGCCCTCATTAAAGTTTGCAGGTATTGAAACATTGGTCAAACTCTATTTCTTTTTCTTTTTTTAAATTTTTATCAGTTTTTCCTACTAATTAATTGTAAGACCAACACTATCCCCACCAATTAAGATGGGAGATGGGTAGGTAAAGCTTTTTTAGATGAATTTATGAGTTAATTCTTATTTAAATGAGTTGTACTTTTACTTGTCAAATGGAACCGCTTATTTAAATGAGATTTTTTTATTAGATGTTACAATATGCAGAAACCAATAAAACAATTTATATTTGACAAAGCTGAAGTTAGACTATTGGCTGTTAGGATATGTTTATCACTTATCACTTATTTTGATTAAAAGATGAAAGTTTTTGTGTGGTTTAGAATAGTTAGAGGCTAAGATTTTCAAGGTAATTGTCAAGATAGTAGAAAGGATTATTTGAAGCTCATTGCTTCCTAAAATGAATTTTATGTAAATATTACAATGATTTTATCTTATGTCTTTACTTTCTCACATGCCATAACCACTTAAAGCGTTGCATGTTATCCTTCTTACGTATGCACTCAACTATTGAAGCCATTAGTCAAGTTTACCAATAGTACAACATGGTTGATGGTTTTGTGCCTAAGGCCAATGAGAATAAGTCAAATCCCAAAAAAATTACAACATGCTTTACTTAATTTAGATATGAACTCTCATTTCCTATCTTATCATGTAATTAACAAGGTTTTTATATGGTATATGACAAGTTGGAAGTAGCTTCCACTCACGTGTTAAAAGATAAACATGGAAAATATACAATCATACAAAATATTTATAACATGGCCTAAACATTTAATTTTCAAGAAATCCCCCTTCTAATAAGGTAGAGGAAGTATTTAGGTAAAATATGATCTTTAACCAAACTGAAATATGGGTCCACTCCCTATTTTAAGCTTTATTAGGAGTGCTCTGCTTCCTTCCAAACAAGATCCTATTTAAAATGTTATTTATCTAGCAATGTCCCTAAAGATTTCACCCAATACAAATAGTTCCATCTGTCCAAACTAGAATTGGATTTTGGCTAAATTAGAGTCAAATTGTAATTTTACATTTTGAGAATACCTTGTATCTAATATGGATAACATGGCCTATCTCTGACTCTGAAGTAATTGAGTAGTAGTTGAAACGTACATGAATCGTATAGAACACTCCCATATTGGTTAATAAATCAAATGATAAATGCATATGGCATAAAAAAGCCACTCACATCTTCTCAAGGGGTAACATCCCCCAACAAACAATCAAAACAAATAATAATTGATAGACAACTTGTCCAACTATCTTTTTGACTGAAATGTATCTCAAATTATATGTGAAAATATTAGAGCTTGTAAAAAGTTTATGTTCGTGTCAATCTTTTTTTTTTTTTTTTTGGAGATTGATCTAGTGTAAATCAGTCAATGAAAGTCTAAAAGTGATCCTACTTCTTGTGTTCCTTGTTGAATGTCTTGTACAAATCAACTCATTACCAATGGAGCTTAATCGTCACTTTATTAATGACCTAACAATTAGTTGGTCAGCCACCTTTACAAGGAGATAGTTAGGATAAATGTGTGATTATATCGGTTGCCTATTTCTTTGTTGATAGCTCATAATGATTGGAATGGTAAATAAATAGGCCATTTTGAATCTGGATGGTAGTTGGACTTAAATTATGGACCTTGTGATTGCCACACAAAAATTATCTTTGGTCATAAACTTTGAGTCGGGCTGTATAGCCCCAACTGGAATAGCTTATTTTTAGCCTTGGGGTGTCAAAAACTTTGTCTCCGTTAGATCACCACTCCTAATTAATAAGTATACATTTTTTCTTTTTTTATATTTTTTATTACCAAAATACCCTTTATAGAAAAATATAAATCTTATTTTTGCACCTCATCTTCATTATTCTTTAAACTCTATTTTTGCACCTCATTTTCATCATTCTTTAAATCTTATTTTTGCATCTCATCTTCATTATTCTTTAAACCCTTTACATTTATTCTCTCTTCTCTCTCTTTTTTTTATAAAAAATAATAGAATTTTACCATAATTTCATTCCTTACATTGAATATGATTTTTTTTTTACCAAACTCGATACATAATACCGTACATTTTTCATCAAAATGATACTTTGTGATTTATGTAAAAAGAGATGAAAGAAGTGAAACTCCGGTGAGAAGAGCTAAACTGAAAATAGAAGAAAGAGGAATCAATGTAGAGTGACTAGAGAGAGAAGGTGGCAGAGGAAGAGGGAGTGAGCAGAAAAGAACGGTTATGGGAAAAAAGAAGGGTTCCTCGATGAGTTACTAGAATTATTTGAAAAAAAAGAAATAAATTAGGAAGGGTATTTAGGATAATATATTGAAAAAAGGGAAAAGGTATGTATTTATTAATAATAGAGGATATAAATATCATTTGCCTTGGATAATTTGTGTGTACTATTGGGCCACTCAGTTTGGAGACTTTATTCCTTTTGTTGCACCTATTGTGGGCTTTGCTCTTGTGTAATGTTGACATAAAAAAAAGTAAAAGTCAAAATAAGTTGAGTTAGATCAGACATTGGTAGGCTTAAGCTCAACTTTCCTTAAAAAGATAAGCTTGGGTATGATTTATTTACATGTCGTATGTCTTTTTTAAAGGTTTAGTCTCACCTACTTAAAAGTCTAGCCTGTTCTATAATCTATTTAAAAGCCTGTTTTGTGATCAAGCCCATAAATAAGCTGGTAGACCTATTAGTATTATGTTTTTAATATTATTTTGTGTAATATATGTATTATATATAATATAATAAATAAAATTATATTTTATATGTATATAAAAAGGTTGGCCTAAGCTTAATAGACTTTTTTAAGGCCTAAAGACTGACTTTTTTACTTAAAGAAGTTCTTTAAAAAATCTAAGCTTAACCTTTAAAATAAACAAGTTGAGTCAAATCGTAGGCTCCTAACAAACTATCTGACCTATTTTCATCCTTACTATATATATATATATACCACACGAAAAAATAGTATATTATTATAATCGCTCAATAATAATAATAATAATGACAACAACAACAGTAATAATAATAAAGTGAAAGTAAACACTCAACCATATTCAACTAAATTTTTGATTTTGTTATAGATACATTTTGTGTCTACTTGTTTTTATTGTAAAATATGACATATTGTTTTTTTTTTCTTTACTCTTCTTAGGGCTTATTTGGTAGTCAAGATATGATATGATAGGATAAGATATGATAAGCAAGATAAGAACATGATAAGATAATAGCAAGATAAGTTGTATCTTATCTAATGTTTAGTGTGCACCAAATAACAAATCATATAATGATAAGATAAAATATCAAACATGATCAACTGACAAAATTACTATTTTGTTAAAATTACATATAATTTTCTAGACAATATCTTTCAATTTAATTTTTTTAATTTTTACGAAAAAAATATAATTTTAACTAAAGTATATAATATTATGTTTATTTATTAGTTACTTTTTTTAAAATTATAAAAAATATATAAGATTTTTAAAATTATAATTATTATTCAAATATTTTTCTTTAAAAAGTATTTAGTATTAATTATTTAATTTTTAATATTTTAATTAATAATATGCTTTAAATTTACATGTCAAAATTATTATAAAATATATATAAAAATAATATATATATATATATATATAATAAATAAAATATATAGTAATATATATTAATTTATATAATATTACTATATATATATATATATATATTATTATTTTAAATATATAGGGAGAAGGGGAAGAACTTATCCTATCCTGTTGCTCTCTAATCCAGCCCCTTTCTCAGGATAAAAAATATATACTAGAGCAACAAGATAACAAAATAGGATAAGGAGTAAAATAACATTATCATATTTTGTTGGCACAACAAACAATGGATTAAAATAACTATCCTATCCTATCATATTATGGCTACCAAACAAGTCCTAAAGTTTTGAAGTATATGTTCTTTTACTGATGTATGGGTGTCATTTATTGAATTGTTCCTAATACTTAACCATAGGATATATTTAGATCAAGTCCCTTGAATCCAATTTACGATCGTTCTTTTTCTATAGTGATTTTTTAATGTCAAAATGGTGATTTATTAAAAAAAATTGTGTTAAAAATTCATATTCAAAATAACACATTTTTAAAAGGAGAAAAGATATATGATGGAAACACAAAAAAAATGTACAATTGTGACAATTTTTTATTGCTTGGTAAAGTCTAAAAGTATAATTTATTTATTTATACAAAAAAGTATTTTAATAAGAGTTTAATGGTCATGCACTGCTAGTGAAAAAAGTTTTACACTATCAACTATTTAAAAATCACCGTTGGTATGATTTTTGAGATAGTTATTATAAAAGTCAACAAATTTACCATACATGATAGTTTGTGATTGAATGACAATGTAAGACTATTTTACATTGTCAGTGTGCATAACCTATTTTCTCTTTTAATAAAGTGTGGGAATGTAATATAAAAGACAAAATATAGTTATAATTATTATAAATGATTAAAATTTTAACAACTTCATAATTCTCTATATGTGTGCATATATTTAATTACAATTTTAACCATTAATTTTTTAATTAATAGTTTTAATTATACTTTATCCTTTAAAGTCTATTTTTCACTTTATAGGAACTAAATCCCTAAATGTGATCTCACCTTCAATGTTTCTTGTTAGATGTCTTATACAAATAAATCAATAGAAATTGGTCATTACCTAATCAATGCTCTATTGTTTAGTTCCTCAAGTAGCTTAATTAGGAGACAATTGGGATAATTGTACTTTTTTCGATATGCATTAAGGGTATTTATCAATCAAAAGTCAAAGATTAATCCCTTTTAGATTAATAAATCATCAAAGTAGGTAAAGGTTTTTCCAACAAATCATTAGGATAATTGTGTGAATACAACAATTGTTAATCATTTTTCTTACTAATTTTCCTACTTACTAAATAAAGAATAAATTAAATATTTTTTATATTTCTAAGATATTAAATATATTTATGGCTACATTTAATACATTTATATAAAAATAATAGGAGAACGAGTAATTTTAAATTTTCTTATAACATTTTCTCACTAATCCTCCTATTAACTAAATAAAGAAAACATTGAATATTTTTTGTGTTTTTGAAATATTAAATGTATTTTATTTTTTCCTTATAAGGTATTAAGAGGATTAATAAGAAGATTTTATTGGAAGGTGTAACATTTTTAAATAAATAGAAAAAAATTATAATATTACTTGTTGTATTTTATGTTATTTCATAATTTTTTTAGGGCATGAATTCATAATAATTCATTATAAATTTTTTATTGTTAATTCTTAATAATTGATGTGGTAAATAATAGGTCAATTTATATCTGAATGATAGTTGGGCTTAACATGGATTCCCCCCGCCCCCCACCCTCACACAAAAAAAAAAAAAAAGAATCATGGACTTCGTAACAATCTCACCCGAATTATCTTCAAGTGTAATTTACAAGAGAATCTTTGACTTTTTCATTGAATTTTTTGTGGATAATCATTTCTAACGTTTTGTAAACCAGAAATTCTTGTTGTCTTATTTTATATTCTTGCTCTCTACTATTTCAATGTTATATTTCTTGTAGTTCTTACTTTAAAACGATAAAAATGTTTAGGACATTCTTTTCACTTTTGGGCGATAATATTCTTAAATAAAAATGGAGCACCTCTCTTATTTTAATATTTGGATCATTAGTATCCTAATGGGCCCAATAACGTTTAACCTTGATCCAAGGGAATTGATTTTCACACTCCCCATTCTAATTTTCCTATTCCCCAACTTTTGACATGTATTTTCTTTTGACAAAAGTACCCCTGACTGAAACAAGTTTCTGCTATGTAGTAAGTTGAGATGGGGGTGTCACTTTTCAATTCACAACGGAAGCAAGTTTCTGTTATATTAAATTTTTTACAAAAAAAAATTAACACAACAGAAATATGTTTCCAATTTCTATTGTGTTAAATTTTTACAAAAAAATAACACAATGGAAACATGTGTCCATTGTGTTAAATTTTTTACAAAAAAATTAACTCAACAAAAACTTGTTTTTGTTGTGTATTCTCACACCACCCATATTCACCCAACACCCTTCCAATAGCAAAAACTCTCATCTTTCAATTGCATACTTTCCATTATGTAAAAATTTTAAAACAACGGAAACTTGTTTATGTTGTGTTAATTATTTAGAAAAAAAAATAAACAACAAAAACAAGTTTCTATTGTATTAAATTTTTCACAAAAAAATTAACATAACAAAACGTGTTTTCGTTAAGGATATTTTGTCTTAAAAAAATGAAAAAGTTAGGAAGTGAGAATATTTAACTGTGGGGACTGGGGGTGCAAAAATCAAGACCCTAAATTAAGTTGAACCAGGATTTTGTGTAGTTCAAAAGTAAGCGAATTGTTGTTCACACACCCTTTTGCGCTCTTCACATCACCACTTTTTTTGTGTTTTTTTTTATATTTCCAAGATATCTTTATTCCCTCTCACCTTCACCTCCCACCCACCCACTCTTACATCTTCCTCCCCCCTCCCCCGACCTTTCTTTTTTTTTGGCCATCTCAATCTTTCATTTTTTATTTTTTTTACTTTTCACAAATCTTACAGAAACTAGTTTCTATAATGTAAAATTACATTACAGAAACTAATTTTCATAATATTTTTTTATACACTATGAAAACTAGTTTTTGTAATATAAAAATTTAGATTATGGAAATTAGTTTCCATATATGTAAAAAATTTACATTATGAAAAACTACCGTATGTAATGTATAAAAAATTACATTACAAAAATTAATTTTTGTATTGTATTTAGCAGGGTTTGGTCACATTTTTCAAAAATGCATCTTGGAAATTAGTTTCTAAAAGAGTATTTTTATTAAAAAAAATACAAAAAATAATAATAAGTGATGCAAAAAAGAAAAATGGGAGTGTGAATAATAACTCCCCAAATCAATTGCAAGGTCTTGGAGTTAAATTCAAATGGCCCAACATTTTTTAAGTAATCTTTCATGCAATCAAAATAGTGTAGAAAAATTATTTTTGAGATTGAGGATTTGATACAATGGAATAAGTATGTTCCCTTTCTCTCCTACTAAGCTATACTTAGTTGCTCTAGGTAACTCTAACACATCCCCACGAAGACTAGTAAGAACAATATTTGCCCTGTTATCTTGGCAATTTTCCCATTGTATCTTTTTTTGGTTTCAAAACTACCTCTCACTTGATAAGTGAAAGATTAGTCTTCTAATATATTGTCATACGTCAAAACGAGAATTTTTTCTGACTATATTTTTTATGCACATTAATTTCATGATAGAATCCAAAATTACATGTTTAATGGACTCAAATTCCTTCACTCAAATTATCTTACACTGATATTTTCTCATTCAATCTTTAAGTTTCTATGCTTATTTTGATTTTTTAAGAAGTTTAGGGATGAAAGTTGATTGTGTCATTTAGGATACATTTAGTTTAGGGAAGAAAATGAAAGAAAAGAAAAAGAGTAAAAAGTGAGATGATTTTGTAATTCTTTAAAGGCATGCTTGTTAGAAATAATTCTTTAAAGGCATGCTTTAATATTTGATTTAAGAGATTTTAGCGAAAGCGATATAATCACAAAGCATACATATATCAAGAACAACCCGTTCTTGTTCATATAGGTTCTACATCATGCTGGATTACTAAGGATAGGATAAATACCTGGATCTATAGTTGGTTCCGATCTAAGCGTTCTTCACAAAATCTTCGAGGCAATTAATCACAAATATGAACAAAGAAAGCCGATGGCTTTATAGTTCTTTCTCAACCGATGTCTTGTGTCCTAATGGGACCTTAGCCTCTCTCATATAGGGAGAAGGGAGTATGAGTTTTCAGTGATTCACTATTTGGGGACCATTAGTCTTCGTATAGTGTGTTAGCCTATAGGGTTTCCATTATCTCCTAATAGCCAACACTGACATTTGTTTCATTTAAGCCCATATCATCTTATTTAGAAATCTAATGGGCTCACTTAATTTGATCACATAAAATAAAGCCACTAATGATAAAATAGCTAATATAATGTCTTATAATATTAGCCCATATTAATTATTGGAATATAAAAATTCCAATAGTTTAGTTATGTAAAAGTGGAAAGAAAGAAAAAAAAATATATGTATATAAAATGAGACAAACAGTTGTTTCTCTCTTTCCTTTTCTTTCCAAAATGAAAAGAAATATATTTTGATGAGACCCACATTTTTTTTTCCTTTCCTTCCTTCTACATGTCATTCCAAATAGAAGAAAGATCACATTTTCACATTTTTTTTCCTGTGAATCTTTCCTTCCTCTACCTACCCCACATACTAAAAGAATGCTTAAGGTAAAGTCAAATATCGACTAAAATTTATAGTACTACTCAAATATGACTGGCTGTCAATTAAAAAAATTAACAAATACATTCAACCCAAAGGCTTTGTTGTTAACATCAAACAATCTTACCAATCAACCTACTATTGTTGACTTTGTAGCTTTTTGCATTAATTTTAACAAGAAATCTTTGGTTACAAGGACTTCAACCTATTATTATTCTAATCAAATTGTATTATTAAAAATGTTAGGTTAATAATGCAAGTCATCATTATTGCTTACTATACTTACATATTTAATTTTTAAATCTTAATGAATGTTAATATATGGATACCAACCCACATTATCCACAAGGGCTCCTTCAATGAAACATTAGAAGAATATTACATGTTCTTACCAGAGAGTTGCTCCTCCGTAGGCTTCACCTCCCACGATCATGCTCTTCCTTTCTGTTGTATGAACTAACCTCCTATACGATGGTAGGGGTACCTGCAAAGACACTCCGACGCTCAAGTCAGGAGAGGCCCAAGGATATGCAGGGTTTAAGGTTTTGGATCGAGATTAGGGTTAGAAAAATGTGCACTTAGCCCCCTTTTAATGTCAAATATCCGTTACCTTTCATCATGGGACATCTTCGTCTTCATTCCCTGATTTGTTGCCCAGTTTCCTTTATTAAATCGACTTCCCACTTTCCTATTTTATATTGGCCCAGGGTGAGATCAGTCGGTCATCTAAAGGCTGTTCAGCACGCTCGGCCAGATCCGGATAGTACACTAGCCCCCCAAGCTTCAACACACGTGGAGAAGTTGACATGACCGTGTAGAACTTGGTTTGTTCAGACGGGCTACAGGGTAGCTTGTTGCTCGGGTGGCTGTTCGGTCCGCAACGGCCTTTGGTCGGCTTACGCATGGTTTGTGCTACATCAGGCCGCCTAGTCGTTTCAACTGCCAGGGGATTGAAGCGTCGAGACCTTAACAGGTCATGTCTTTCCTTGGGAACTGTCGCACACTTTTTGAGCGCATTTAATCCTTGGCTGCTGGCAACCCTAGGCTAATGATGGCCTATGCCCCCAATTGTCGACTCATTTAAGTCGTAGGCTCGCGGGTGGCAGTACGAAATCTAATGGCAAGGAGGCCTTGGGCCTTTGGCCGTGTAGCTTCCCAACCCTATAAGAGGGAAGGCAGGCGACGCTTTTCGCATGCTTTTCCCCCATTCATCACCATTTTGCTATCCTTCTTCGCGCCTGCCTTACTTATCTCCGTCATGCCGGAGCATTCTCCACGGTTGTCATCGCCATCCCTTCCTTCCTTTTCTGCGAACCTTGCAGGTACACCCCCAGTCCTTCCCTTTACTTCTAATTTGCTTCCCCCTATATGGCTTTAAGTCGCGAATCCGGTGGTTCTCCAAACACTGCCGGAGGTCAAGCCTATTGGTGGTTCTCAGATGTCTGGCCAATCAGTGCATTCTTCCTACCTGGAAAGGTCTCACAGCGACCCCCATGCTCGACAATCGCTCACCAAGGGTGTGGTCCGACCAGATGTTTCTGGGCAGAATGACCTGTCAAGGCTCTTGCGACCGAGCACTCTTCTAAAGGGACGCCTGAACATCCATTGGTGACACACTGAAAGAAGAGAGTCAAGGACGTCTTTCCCCCAATTACCCGTTCTGGGTACAATTGGGTTTCTAGCGAGGTTGGTGTTTACCATTCCAAATTTCAATCGGCTCCTGCTGTCGCCGAACTGCTGAAATCCATCACCTTCTGCGATCCGAACCACGAGGATGAAGTCATCGCAGAGCCATGCGGTCCGGACGAGCACGTATATCTTTCGGCCATGGCGAGGCAACCGGACTTCACCTATGTGTACGA
>QUWT01000057.1:0-11722 GCA_004329165.1 Spatholobus suberectus | reverse complement strand
ATCAATTCTGTAAATTGACAAAGTATATCTTCAATACTTCTAGCCAAACCAATTGCTTAACAAAAGCATACTCTCTCTACTGCTGTCCTTCTATATGATTCTTCCTCGCATTGATTACACATCTTCTACATGAATGACATGCTTTATCAAAAATTAAAATGCACCACTAGGTTATCATTAGCCATTCCAAGAACCTCTTAATGATCTTCCAGATTTTCTTTCAATATTCAAAGACTCATTCACTGATTACATCCTAATTCATCAACTTTTCTTCAACATTGATTACACATTATCATTAACCATCCCACGAACCTCTTAATGATCTTCCAATTTTTTTTCAGATATTCAAAGACTCACTCACTGATTGATTACATCATAATTCATCACCTTTTCTTCAAAGTTGCCCAGTACAATGAAATCCATAATTTTATTTTTTTTTTCCAAAACATTGATCATCAAAACCCGAATTCGAAATAAGCAGAACAAACCAAACCGTCGTACCTTTGCAATTCTCTTGGCGCTACGGTATGTCATCATGCGTTGCCACGCAGCCATCAATGCTATGCCTAATGCCATCCCCAGAAAAATCCCAGAAAACAAACCCATTTTTCCCAGATTCCAAACAACGCTACCCTTTAGATACAGAACCTGGAAAACACCCCCAAAACAAAACAAACAAATCAAAACCAGAGATACCCAAATGAAAAAAGCACACAAATTTTGGAAACAGACCCGCAAAACAACACACTAATCGAGCCAAAACAAAACTTACTGTGCGATTTGAGAAAAGGATCAGAAAGGGTCAAACTTGGGAAAATGACGCCAATTGGAATAAAAATTGAAAAAGACCCAAAAGGTGCAACTGAAGGAATACCCAAGTTTTATTTTTCGGTTTTGTAGTTATGGGATCTCTCTCTCTCTCTCTCTCTCTCTCTCCTCTGTGTGTTTCGAAACTGTGATCTTTTTCTGTTTGTAACGTCATTTGAGGGATTGTCGTGAGTTCTTTGCGTCTTCCTCCACAAGATTGGAATGAAAAGTATTAAAGCCTTGTTAGGGACTGACTAAACTCGCTCAGCATCAATTAATCATCCTTACATTTTCTTTCGTTGTTGCTTTTTTTTGGTGGGGGGCGGGGGCATTTTTACTTTATGTTTTTCTTTCTTTTTTTCTTTCACAAGTTTCATTTTCTTGAATTATTTTATATTATATATATATAACCATATTATAGGTGTAAAGTATCTAACCGGCAAAAAGTTTTGATGTGACTAATTTTGCAAAAAACCTAGTTAACCTTTAGTTAGGTCTTTCTTCCCAACCACATTTTTTCATCCATAAAACTCAAACTTGAAACTTTGCAAAGATCTAAGCCCAGTGCCACTTAGACTAACGACATGTTGGTTTTCTTGAATTATTTTTGTGAGCCTATTATACAACTACAATAAATTTTGGAGACAGTTTTTTATCGTTAGTGATCTTATGTGATTGAAGCATGATTTGTCTCAAAAATATTTGTGATCTACAATAAAAGATCAATACAAAATACACATGCACCTTTTTCTATTTTCGCCATGTCAAAATAAAAATCTAGTCAAACATATAATTTAGTCCTTATACTTGTCAAGATTATTAATATGATCCTTATACATAACAATTTATTAAATCGATCCCTATACATGCAAATATTATCGGTTTGGTCCTTGCCATCATGATGTCGTTTACGAATTCTTAATTTGGTCCCTATAGATGTAGCGTATTTTTAATTTGATCCTTATACGTGTAATGCATTCTTAATTTAGTCCCATAGAATTAAGAATGCGTAACATGTATAGGAACCAAATTAAAAATGCGCTACACGTATAAGGACCAAATTAAGAATGCACACCACGTATAGGGACCAAAATAAGAATTCGTAAACAGTGTCATAACGATAGGGAGTAAAGAATGCGCTACACTAACTAATTTAATAAGCTTTTATGTATAGATGCCAAATTAAGAATCCGCAACACATATAAGGACTATATTATACATTTAACCAAAAAAAATCCTTATATTATAATTTAATGAGAAAACTTAGCTACCATAATCAAAGATATTTTTTTATTAATATTTAATTTTTCAAAAATAGATAATATATTAATAATGTATTGTTTTTACACGGTCTTAAAAATGTAAATTTTTACACTACCTTAAAAATCATACAAAAAATTATGATTTTTGATTAATTAATAGTATAAAAATTTGTACACTAAAAGTATATGTCTATTAAACCCATTTTAATTAATATTAAATATAATAAAAAATTATAAATTATCAATAAAATGATATTTTATCAATTAAAGCATTTTTATTTTTTTTAAAATTAAAAATTTTGAACCAATATATTTTTATATTTTAATTTATATTTTTTTATTAAAATTATCTTTATATTAAAATAATAATAAAATTATCTTTATTATGAAAATAATATTTTCTCAATGTTTCTAATATATTTTATTTTTTACCAATACAATTATTGGAGTAGTGATAAAGGAGTAGGGTGCTTTTTTTGGTGCAAACTTTATTTTAAGTGCACTAATATGCGCAAAAAATATTACCCGTTATAACAGGTTGTGCATTTTTTTTTTTTTACTTTACTCCTCGTCCGCTATTTTGTATTTGACTCATTTTAAACACTTTATTTGCAACAACTTATCACTATGAGAAAATAGAAAAGTCTTTCCCAAATTGGTCACTGTAGCTCTAAATTAGGGTATCCTTAGTTCAATACTAAATTGAACAAGTGTTCACTTATTCATCAACATCGCGAGTGACTGGAGGTCGTAATCATCCTCTATCCAAGATGACAACTTTCCAAGCTTGTAACAAAGACAATCAGCTGACTTATCCTCTGTGAGAGCTCATTCACATTCACATTTATTTGTCTCTTTATTTCATATGAGATTTCAGGTCATTTTCTTAAAAATTTTATTTTAATTGGTAATAAATAATGGAATGAAGAGAGATGAATTAATGATAAGTTATTCCATTATTTCATTGTAAAATATAGGATAGAACATAATGGAGGAGGATCAGTCATGATCAACTCCACTACTTAACTTTATTTTTCCTTCTTCTTTCTCAAATTTAGAGTGCATTTAATGAAGTTAAAACTTCTAAATTACTTAATAACTGTTTTATTCTTATTAATTTTGCTCTAAATATAAGTAAACTTCTTCAAACTAAACATATGTATTTCAGGCGGAGGAAATACTGATAAAATAGTCTAAATATAACTTAATTGCATTCTCAATATATATATATATATATATGATGTGAAATTTGATAGCATATCTAACAAAGTCCAAATGATGTGAAATTTGATATACATATTCGTGAAGATAATATCACATAATTCAATGGTTGGATTGGTTAAATTTGAATTTTACAAAAAGTTATTAAAGGTGTAATTTGACTAACTTTGACGCCTGGTTATCCGTTGACACCAGGTGTCAAAGTTAGTCAAATTACACCATTATTAACTTTTTGTATAATACAAATTTAACCAATCAACTATTGAATTATGTGATATTATCTTCATGAACATGTATATCAAATTTCACATTATTTGGACTTTGCTAGATATGTTATCTAATATTGAACATTTACATATATTTTAATATAATATTGTACGTTAAAATAAAGTAACGTGATAAATTACTAAATAATTTTGAAATTGTATGAAATTTTGTATACTTAATCTAATTAATAAGAACATTAAATTCAATGATTAGATCGGTTAAATTTGCATTCTACAAAAAGTTATTGAAGGTGTAATTTGACTAACTTTGACAGCTGATGTCAACGAATCCTGACCCTATATATATATATATATATATATATATATATATATATATATATATAAGAGGATCAAATGACACCGGTGTAACTTATACCTATTACACCATTCAATAACTTTTAATTGGATAATTTTATCACAAAACCCACCGCTGGATTGAAAGTTTCTTTAACACAGATCATATGTATAAAAATTTATTTAATCCAAAATTATTTGATACATCATTCATGTAGATCAAAATGGACGTAATATATACTTTTCAAAATATAGTAAAACATGAGTTATTTGATTACCTTCTTATTGTTATTCAATTTTAGCAAAATTTGACACAAACAATTTTGGTAATATGAAATTATAATTCAGCAATTGGATCGATAAAAATCACATTTTATATCAAGTTATTAAATGGTGTAATAGTTGGTGTAAGTTACACTGGTGTCATTTGATCTCTCCCCATATATATATGGGGAGAGATCAAATGACACCAGTGTAACTTACACCAACTATTACACCATTTAATAACTTTAAATTGGATGATTTTGTCCCAAAACCCACCGTTGGATTGAAAGTTCCTTTAACATAGATCACATATACAAAATTTTATATTAATCCAAAATTATTTGATACCTTATTCATATAGATCAAAATGGACGTAATATATACTTTTCAAAATATAGTAAAACATAAGTCATTTGATTACCTTCTTATTGTTATTCAATTTTGACAAAATTTGAACAAAAACAATCTTGGTAATATGAAATTATAATTCAACGGTTGGATCGATAAAAATCACATTCCATATCAAGTTATTGAATGGTGTAATAGTTGCTGTAAGTTATACCGGTGTCCTTTGATCCCTCTTATATATATATATATATTGCTCTTGTCTTTAACATACAATGATATTTAATAAAAAGTTTTTTTTTTTTAAAATTTTTTAAAGCATATCGTTGGGATATTGATAAATATTTGCATGTTAAAAATAAAATATTTGAAATGAAATAATGATTGGTCACGGTGAGATTATAATATCTTTTAATTTATTTCTTAATAAAAAGGAAGAGAAAGACAGATGAATGGAATTTGAATAGAAGAAAAGAGAAAAACAAATCTTATTTGAAAGTAAAAAAAAAAAAAATTATTATACTTTAATTTTAGAATAGAGAAATAAAATTATTAAATTAAAATAATTTAATTAATTAATATAAAATTTCTCTCCTTTTTAAAATTTTATAGTGTTATAAGAGCTAAAAAAAGAGAAAAATAATTTTGATTCCCTCCTCGTCAAATATTTGAATGGAATAAATTATTTTTAAAATAACCTATATTCATGTGTTTTCCCTTAATCAAATATTACATTCTATTTTTTTAATTCAATCTTATTATATTACATATTGTTTAATTACACTCATATATTTCCTATTACATCTTATTAATACATTTTTTTTTGTTTCATATATTTCTTATTACCATTTGAAATCAATAGATCTCTGTTTTGAACATCAGTTTAGACTTGTACGGCAAGTGAAATTAATTTTCCTTCACTAACAAAATGGAAAGAAATACTTTTAAATTGAATAGAAATAAAAACTCCTGCTATTGCAATATAAATTGGTTGTCAATTTAAATCATTGATTTTAGATTTGAGTTTAAGTGCAATAATTTGAGTTTAAATACCTACTCTAATAGATTTTGAAAATTTGATTTTAATTAAAATAAATTTAAAGTGAAATATCTTATAATTTTTTTTTATAAACGTTCTTTTTTTACAAAACATAATCAAATATTTATTAGAAAAAGAGTTATTTTCTTATAAAATATTATTTTCTTGAAATATTATTTTTTTGTTGTAAACATTTTTTTGGTTGTAAAACAATTTTTTTTATTTGTTTTCTTACATAATATTGTTTTTTTTAAAGTATTTTTTTTAAAGTGAGGATATAAATAAGTGAAATAGAAAGTGTTTTTAAAGTAAGAATAATATAAAAATTAAAAGTTATACCTCATTTCGTTCTGTCCTTTTTTTCAAATGATGAAATAGAATATTTGTTTCATTTTATTATAAAATATTCAAACAATGGAATAATATATTTATTCTAATTTATTTCATCTCATTATTTTTCAATTCATTATATTTTATTCTCTACTATCAATCCAAACATAGTTTTACGGACAAAACACATGCTATTATGTGGTGGTGCACAATTTAAAACATATCTAGAAACCTCAAGTTGTTACATTATGGTTAAGTTAATGCAACTAAAAAAATGTGCTCTCCAATGTTAGAAAACGACTGATACTAGAGGCATAAACATGGGGAACTAGGGTTTCAAAATTGCATATATTTTGTTAGAGTTGTGTATATAGGTCATTTCAGTTAGCACAGGCCACAAATAAATGGGTCAGGCAGGCTAGATTGACCAATGAAATAAATGGGCCTATGAAATAGGTGGTATATTTCTACTCTACATTAGCCCATGGGTTGGCAAGTTAACCCACAGACTAATATAAAAATATTTTTAAAATCTGAAAAAAAAAAGATAAAAAATAAAAAAAGCTGAAAACTTATAATAAATATAAATATACATACACACACACGCACACACACCAAACACACACACACACACACACACACACACACACACACACACATATATATATCAAAAAGTTATAGAAAATCAACTACAAATGACATTTTTTTTAGCTATTAAGCAATGGAAAATCTTAAAAAAAAACATTTTTCATCATCTAAACATCCAATAAAATATAAAAAAAACTCAATATCTTCTACATCAATCAACAATAAATATTCAAACACTTTTTATATAAAAACCAAACACCAAATATCTCATATTCAAATACCGCAAACACAATAAGTTTACATAATTTTTTGTAAATAATCAGTTTAGAGTTTCATTTTTTTATTTTTGTATGTAAATAATCAGTTTATTTTTTAATATATATATATATATAATATATATTAAAAATGAAACATATGTTTGTCCTTATAAATGATTAAACTAATTAAATGAAGAAAATAAACTCAATAATTATTTTAAAAAATTAATTTGATAGCAAAAAAATTTCGGATACTAATGTAATTACGTAATAATCTTTATTGGACCGATTCAAGAGTTTAAGATGAAATTAGTTATCCTATAGTACTCGTGTATTCCACAAACTATTCAAATATAAATTAATAGGGATATAAGTAGTTTAGTATAAACCATTTATTAAATAAGACAGGTAAAAGTTTTTGTAAAAGCTTTTTAGCTAAATAATGGTCTCAACCATCTGAAAGACTTTTTATACCTAAGAGCTCAACTTGTTTAACAATATGCAAGTTGGTATTATTGTTGTTGTCGTCGCCTAAAAGAAACATTATTTTCTAAATTTACAAATATTTTCGCTCCCAGTTTGGACCGCCACAAATTTATTTTATGACTCTGTGAATTTGCAATTTCCACTTCTCTTTTCCTTCAATTTAGCACCGTGAGTCCGTGTCTTAGAACATCTTTAGTAAAATTTGCGTAAAAATATGCAATTGTTGCATAGTGACTTGCATATTAGGCTACATTTAGTCCAACTTTTTTTCAGTTTAAAGTTACTTTATAGTTAAAGCATGAAATAAGAGCATTAAAAATAAAGGTTATTTTAAACTAAAAGCTTCATTTCATTATCCCACATCAATTAGTTCTTGATGAGAGGGAGAGAAAAGGTAAGTTATGCAACTTATTTTTGAAAGTTATTTCAGTTAGATTTTTCTTAAAAGTTATCTTTTATAAAAGTTAAGGTTTTTTATTTTCAAGAAATTTTCTTCAAATGTGTTTGGTACAACTTCTCCTTTTAAGGAAAAGAAAAAAAAAATGTTGAGTCAAACACTATCTGAATGTGAAAGAGAAAACACAGAGAGAGAGAGAGAGAGGGAGTTGCTCAACACACACAAATTGACATTGTATTTCCGTCGTGGGTATATATTTGGTTACTTTTGAGACTATTCCTATCAAACTTAAAACTTAGGTCTTCTTGGTTTTTTTTTTTTTTCAATAGACATGCTTCATAGATAAGTATATCTTGCGATAATTCCTTCTCGCAAGATGTGGCTAATATGACTTACATGTGACAATGATGTGGATGAAATTAATGGTTATATTATTTGGTCTCTATAAATGATATTATCTTCAGTTCTTTATATAAGAAACAAATAACAAACTCACCAATACTAGTAAAAATAGTTTTAAGTTAATTAATTTTAATTAATAATGTCATAAATTTAAATTATATTCCAAAATATCGATATAATTAAATTGTTTAAATGGTAATTATATTTAATGACATTATTCGCAATTTAAGAGATAAATTTCCCACCAATAAATGCAATTTATATTGTTATTGTTAATAGGCTAATAGATGTATTCACTTGCATAGAGAATGAGTTAGTGTTTCATTAATAGACTTTACAATGAATTAAAAATATAAAAAAATTAGTAATTAATACATATAAAATGGGACTATGTTTCTTATAATTAGGACAAAAAAAAAATACATCCATTTATTTCTTATATAAAAGACTAGAGATAATACTACTTTAGAAATTAGTTCCTAAACAAATGCAAATTTTGGTCACTATAATATTTTTATTATACATAATGATCCCTACAGTTGCATTCTTCCTTAAAGGTATACGATTTTTGTAATTTGATTTTTGCATATGTATAACACTAACAAATGTTTTGAAAAGTACTCGTATTTGATTTATAAATGTTGTCCAGTTTGTTTGAATGTAATCTTGAAATGCAAAAGCAGCAGAAAACAAAATCCTATTAGTACTAAGCTAATAATTGTTGACTTTAAAATAAGTGAAAGAACAAAAGTGTTTAGTAAACACATTATTCTTAAGCATTATATCCAAATATAAAACGCTTTTTAATTTAAAAAATTATTTAAAAGTATAATATGACAGTAAGTTCCTTTTCTGGCTTTTCATAGGATTATCCAAATGAGTCTAATGATAGACATTTAAATTTTCATATCATAAAACAAAGGTTTAAATATGTTTTTAGTTCCTATAAAATGAGTAAGTTTTAATTTTGGTTCCTGTAAAATTTTTCTTTGTATTTTATCTTTCTAAAATTTAAAATCACTATTTTCTGTTCCTATAAAATGTGAATTTTAGTTTTGGTCCCCTGTAAAATATTTTTTTTATTTTCATCCCTCTAAAATTTGAAATAACTATTTTTAATCCCTAAAATTCATTTTAAGATAGACAAATAAAATTTATTTTAGGGATCTAGAATTTTTTTTAAAGTATCACATGCTAATATGATACTACAGATACTAGTAGGTGCCACATTAGATAGTCATTTGACCTTCCATTAAACATATAACAGTTAACATATGTTACATAATAGTAAGAAACAAAATAATTATTTTAGTTTCTTGAGGATGAAAATAAAAAAATAAATTATAAGGAATAAATCAAAACTCACTCATTTTACATAGGCTAAAAACATATTTAAGCTTACAACAAATCATCAAAAGGCAACTAAATTTGGTATGATAAGAAATTCCATTTCTAAATCCGATCAATTAAGGGTATATAAAAAAGGACTGAATTTATATAAAATGTTTAGGTGTTTGAGATGCTACTTTTTAATAAAAACATAACATGTGTATTACTTTTTATACATCAACTAGTTCAATAATCATTTAGTATATGTTTGGATTTCAATTTGGAGATCTCAAAAATACTTTGGCTTTCAAAGTAATAATTTTTTTCTTCTTCATTTTGTACATTAAAACTTGGTTTTATACATTAGAATTCACAAAATACTTTTCCAATAGTGATTCAAACATACACTTACCCTGCACGGAATAGAAAATCAAAGCAGTATAACCAATTCTCTCTCGTTGTAAATAAAAAATAATAAAACAACTAAGATTGGAAAAATCATAGAAAATTAACATGAGTCTACACCTTGACAATTTTATATATAGTACAAATTATATAAACTTTGAAATGAAAAATAAAATGGCCAAAAAAATAAGTTTTGGAGCACAGCTGCGGTGCCAAAAACTATAGGACATTATTATCGAAAATACTGTAAACTACAAAGAAAAGTAAAAAAATAATAAAACTCACAAATGAACCAAATGTAAAAGGAAATGAAAAAAAAAAAAAAAAGTTCAATGAATTTTGTCGTCCATGGGAACTGTGACCGTGACTATGAGCTGTAAAAAAAAAAATCCAATGCTGCGCACCCACCGTAAGCTAACATACTCCTCACTGAAACTGCTGCATCAGCAATAACGCCGCAGCGAAGCCCAGAACCGCCATGCGCACGTCAGCGCGGCTCGCGAAAGCGCCGCCGCTGGGAGACTGCGCCACCGCGATCGGCGGTGACTGAGCGGAGTCGGGACCCGGCGGCTCCCGGTACGGCGGCGGCGGCGGCTGGTTGAGACTCGGCGGCAAGCCGAGGCCTCGCTGGACGTCGATCTCGAAGGCCAAGCCGCGCTGGCACTGGACGCCGTCGCCGGCGTCGGAGAAGAAGTAGTTCGGTCCAACTATGGTCAACGGCACGGCGATGGTCAACGCCTCGCCGAAACGACCGCTTCCGCCGTCGTACACGAAGGTGCCGTTGTCGGATTCGTCGGCGGTGCAGTTCAGATAGGTAGTCTTGTTGTAAGTCTGAACCACCGTTTGGTTCGAGTTCGTGTTGAAAACTAAAAATCAGCAACCAAAAAAAAAACTTGAATTAGATTTTCATTTTCGCGTTTGGTTTTTGAGAGTTGAGAATATTGAAATCGGCGATGAATTTCGAGATTGGATCGGATTTAATTTCAATTTCATGCTGAATTTCATTTTGCATTGTTTTCGCGGCAACAGAACAGGGTAATAACTTCGAGGTGTTAAACGACGTCGTGTTCGAAAAAGTGGAATAATAATAATAATATAATAATGTAATGAGGAGAGAAAAAAGCGATTGAGCTTACTGAGATAATCGCCAAGGTCGAATGTTTGAGTTGAAGCCCAAGAAGAGTAGTTCGCGGCGGGTGTGTCGGTGGTGGAGTTGAAGAACCACCCGGCGGCTGCGCCGACCGTGTGGTTGTGGTATTCGGTTGCGGCAGCGGCGACGGTGACGAAGAGAGCGAAGGCCGTGAGGTGCGCCGCGATGGGTGGCGCCATTGACGGTGATCTGGGGGCGATTAGTGTTAGAAGATGGGTTTATTGGGAATTTGTTAATTGTGTGGCTATATATACTTTGTCTAGATTATTAAAATCCGAAAATAATTAGAGTTTCTTTCAAGTGCATGAAATCGCGGTAATGGGACGAACGGAGTTTTACACTTTATTTAATCAAAATTATTATGTATGTTAAATTTATTATTTTTATAATAATTATTTTAAAAATTAGATTTTATTAAATGATAGTATAAAATTTTTTACACAAACAGTACATAATTATTAAATTCTTTATAATAATTATTTTAAAAATTATATTAACAATATTTTTTATTAATTGATAGTGCAACAGTACATAATCTAAGACACAACTTATTTCGATGATGTATATAATAAATGTTTATATAAATTATCAAAAAAATAATAATTTTAATTAAAAATAATATCAAAAACACTTAAAAATCATCATTTAAATTCTTTCCTTTTGAACATTTAAAATTGGTAGTGTTAGTTTTATCAAAAATAAAATAAAAAATTGGTAGTGTTAGTGCTTACCACGTAGGTTCTACTCTCGAAGACTTAAGACAGAAGGTCAAGCAAGCAAGGCCCGATTCAGTGTTTCTCTTTCTAACCTTTCTTAATTCTTGCATGCATTAATGGTTCAAAGATTTTTATTTTTTTTTTTGCCGTTTGAATAATATTTT
>QUWT01000055.1:22403-86380 GCA_004329165.1 Spatholobus suberectus | reverse complement strand
ATCCTAACTCTTGAGTCGACAAAAGAGGCTAGGGATAAGTTGAAGGAGGAGTTCTAAAGGAGTGAAAGAACAAAAAGAATGCAATTGTTGAACTTGAGGAGAGACTTTCAAGCAGTAAAAATGAAAGAAAGTGAAACTGTTAAAGATTTTTTAAAACATACTTTCAAAGGTGATCACACAAAACAAATTGCTTGGTGAGGAGCTTAGTGGTCAAAGGGTTGTGGAGAAAATCTTGGTGTGTCTTTCGAAGAGGTTTAAGTCAAAAATTTCCTCTCTTGAAGAAAATGAAGATTTTTCTCAAATATCAATTGTAAAACTTGTGAATGCTTTGCAAGCTAATGAACAAAGAAGATCTTTGAAAATGGAAGAAAATATTGAAGGTGCTTTTGTGGCCAACACCAAAGGCAAAGTCCAAGGTTGTCATAGTTATGGAAAAAAGCCATTTGGTAAGAAGAAATAAAAGAAGGCAATGAAGGAAGAGGTTAGAAGTTTCCACCTGGCCCTTATTGTAAGAAGAAAATTCATATTAAAAATTTTTGTTGGTTCAGGCTAGGAGTTAAATGTTGGGCCTGCAATTAGCTTGGTCATGTGGAGAAGGTTTGCAAAAATAAAGCAAGCCAACAGGGACAATAAGTCTAAGTTATTGAGCATGAAGAACAAAATGAGGAGTATTTATTTGTTGCTACTTGCTATTCATCAAGCAATAGCAAAGAGGTGTGGCTTATAGACAATGGATGCACAAATCATATGACCCATAATGTTAGCATCTTTAAGGAACTTGATCAGTCGTATTACTTCAAAGTCATCGTTAGCAATGGAGAATGTGTTGATGTTAAAGGCAAAGAAGTTGTTGTTATTGAAACTCCCTCAAGTATCAAATATAATTCAAATGTTTTATTTGTGCTTGAAATAAATCAAAGCCTTTTGAGTGTGGGATAAATGCTAGAAAAGAATTATTCCTTGTGTTTTGAAGATATAAGATACACTATTTTTTACCCTTCCGGGGTGTAAGCTTATGTTTGTTAAAATGAAAGATAAAAGTTTTCTAGTAGAATGGAAGGAAAATGCCACGCATGCTACTATTTTAAAGGAAGTTGAGGATGTGAAAAATGTTCCACTTGAGGAGGTATTTCAAATTCTAACGTGTGATTCAAATGGGCTTACAATAGAAGCTGCTGAAGAGAGGTTGGCCATCTCTAGCCACAACAAATTTAAGAAGAATGAGAGCAAGTTTTAGGATTTTTGTGGAATCCTTTTTTATGGGTAATGGAAGTTACATCAATCATGGTAATTGCTTTGGCCAATGAATGAGGTAAATCTGATTGAAAAGACTTTGTTGGAATTATCACTACTTCTTATTAATTCAACAGTGAGTTTCATAAGGACAACAATGCTGGTAATGCTGTTGCAACTCCTATGGCTAAGGTCTTTCAAAATGGAAAATGGATTGAGGTGAATGCAAGCATTCTTGTTCTGGTGATATAATTAGTGTTAAGCTATGGGATATTATCCTTGTAGATGCTTGTCTACTTGAAGGTGATCCATTGAAGATGTGGGAATAGTAGTTGAGATAAAAGCTGGAGTATTGAAGAAAAATCTCAAGGAGGAATGTTGGAAACTATCATAATAAAGTATTTTAATGTCTTTGCAATTATCTATTTTGCTTGTAAACTTGGTTAAAGGTTGCTTATGTTTAGAAAAAGCTAGTTGTAATTGTGGGCTAACGATGCCTACTTTTAGCTTAGTCATTATTTGCTGTTTGCTTTACCCAATCAGGGGCTTATTAGTTTTTCTATTTAAACACTAGTTGTAATACTTCAAATGTGTGCAAAGCTATGTGCAAAACAAAACTATATCAAAACAGTATTTGCTCCTTTCTCCTCGTTTGTGTGGTTTTTGTGTTTAGTTTTTAACAAAACTACCTTTGGAGGAAGCATTTTTCTTGCTATTAAAAATTTTTCGTATTATTTTAAATGTCCAATTCTTCACATGCTTTTGTATAAGCTATTAAAAATTTATCTTTTTAAAAATAATCTAAAAACATTTAATTTATTCATTTTAACTTTGAGATTATGAATACTTAATTTTAAAATTTTAAAAGATTGTAATGTGATTCTTAAACTTTAAATATATGTATTTTTTATTTTTCTACTCAATTTTTTTTACATGTTTGATTCAATTCATTTTAGAAAAATTATGCTTATTTTTACAAATTTTCAAGGACTCTAAGTGACATAGATTTTTCAAGGTAATCTTTTGAAGATTTCTAACATCATGTCATCAAACAGATCAATTAGAAGAAGCATTTTCTAGCCATAACCAGCTTTAATAAAAAATTGCATCATAAATTTTCTCAACAATTTATTAAGATTACAAAAATATTATTCTTAGTGAATTTATTTTTTATTTACTTGAGAAGAGTTTACTATAGTGGTAATGTATTACACTAAAACTCTATTTGATGTGGATTCATTGTCTCGAGATTAGTTTGATCAACAGACTTTTTCTCGCATTTGATAGCTTTTTAAATATCTTGATTCTTTTCATATCCTCCGCCCCCTCCAACAATCAACCTTTAGTTCCCACATTATTTATTCATATAATGTTTAAATCAAACCAAAGTTTGATGAACTAAAATTAGGAAGTTGTAACACTTGGCTGCTTTCAAGATCAGTGACTGTCCCCATAAACCAACACAAGACTTTTCAGCATACTTTATCCTCACTCACACGCTTCTTAGGAAACTTCCCAAGAGGTTACCCATCTTAGAATTGCTCCAAGTCAAGCACGCTTAACTATAGAGTTCTTAAGTGATAGGCTACTGAAAAGTTGATGCATCTTGTTGGTATAGGTAGCACTTATTAATTCCTTTAAGTTATCCTCAACTGTACAGTCCATACCTGCACAACCTTTGGATCCCTCTCATTTCGATGTGTATTCGATTCATTCATGTGCCCCTCTTGCTAGAAACCTGCCAGGAGCCGCTATTTTTCCGTGCTGTCATCTCTTTTTGCATCGGCGATCACTCCCACCCTCATTAGCGCTTGAGATGTTTACATACTCACTAGCTCCGCTTGGTTCGTCCTTGAACCACACTATACTAGGAAAGAAGCCCTGCTTTGATACCACTTTGTAACGCCTGGCCGCTTTCAAGATTAGTGACTGTCTTCACAAACTAACATAAGACTTTTAGCTTGCTTTGTCCTCACTCACAGAGGTCACCCATCCCATAATTACTCCAAGTCAAGCACGTTAATTGTGGAGTTCTTAAGTGATAGGCTACCGAAAAGTAGATACATCTTGTTGGTATAGGTAACACTTATTAATTCTTTTAAGTTATCTTCAACTGTACAGTCCCATACTTGCACAGCCTTTGGACCCCTCTTATTCTGATGTGTATTTGATTTATTCATGTGGCCTTCTTGTTGGAAGCCTGCTAGGAGCTGCTCTTTTGTCCGTGCCTCATCTCTTTTGCATCGATGATCACTCTTCGCCCTCATTAGCGTCCAGGATGTACAGAAGTTACTTATAATACCATTCAGAATAGTAGTTGAATAGAACTCATATATAGTGAAATGGATTTAAAGCAATAAAATTGGTAAATATTCCTCTATAATATGGATACTTTTTCTGCAATAAAGAAAAAATATCAAATATTACGAAAATTAAATTTCTTTATTCTTAAAATATTGAAATTTTATTAATTAGTAAAAATTATTTCAGCGATGTTTCTTTCATTTTTTTATTATTAATCCTAAATGTAATCTTTATTAATATTTAAAAATAAATGCATTTTATTTTATTTAATATTTTCTTAATTATAATATAGAGAAATAAAATAATTTTTAATTTATTACCAATGCAAAGTGGTGTTTGTACTTGCTAATTAATTCCCAACATCAGTAAGAAAGATGCACAAGAAAACCACTCAAATTAAGATATGACCAAAAGATTTCTTATACAATAACAAGTAGGCTTCACCAAAGCGTCAATGGTGACTTGGAAAGATTCATAAACAGACTCATTTGTTGATGAAATAGTTGATAAGATGTTACTAAAAAGTTTTAAAGAAATAAATTTGGCCTAAAAATCATGATTTGTGATTAAAAAAATAAAAAGGTTGACAACAAAAATATTGTATGTAAAAAGTATTTCAAAAAATATAATATAATATAATTTATACACTTTATTGATCTTTTACATTTTTTTGTCTTATTTGACATTTATTATTATTATTATGTATCATTTTTTAGTATTTTTTTTAGATTAAAATTAAAATATAGATCATGCATAGCACTGGTGAAAAACTAGTTGAAGAGACAGACTAATTGTAATGGTAGTAATATTATAAAATACTTTGACCTGAATAATAATGTTTTTCTGTCAGCATTCGCCGCCTTAAAAGCTAAAAAGTCAAACTACTCAGCTTCGAAGCAATTAGACAACATTTTAGTTGACTTAATTATTATTATTATAACATGAATTCAATGAGTGCACGGTTAATTTAATTTGGCCCAAGATTATCTTCCTCATATAGGAGTTAATCTAGAAGAAAGTTTATTTCATTCTCCAGTTAAAAGGAATATCAACAAAGATACATTTTTCTGTCCGTTGTTCCATATTCATAAAAATAATTCAAAGATTCAAATCTTTGAACAGACAAACATGTTTGATCTTCTTTATTAGTATATTTCTTAGAAGTGCATGCATCTGAATAAGGAAAACTTCTAATGCATCTTCTTAAAAAGTATTGCTTTTATGTAACTTTTTTATCATTAGTATTCGATCAAATAATATTTTAAAATTTAAAACTTATTTAATTATGTTTTATATTATGTGTTACATTCTTATTGAATAATATAGTACTTACTCATTCACAAAAAAAATATAGTACTTACTCAACGCACAAAATTTTCTCTTAATGGGAGAAAGTAATATAATAAATCTCCTATCTTATTTTGACACGTGTCACCAATTAATTCTTAATTATATTACAAATTTGAGTTCTTACTTTTAGATGAGAGTATTTTTAGAAATTATTTCTTCTTCATAAAGTTATGTGGTATTGAGTATTTAATTTTATTTTTAATTTAATTTTTTTACTCATTTCAAAAGCTGTTGCTTAAATTTAATTTTAAGTTAAAATTAACTTCAAATTTAAATTTTAAATTTTGAATCTTAATACACTACATGAAATTAAAGACATCTTTCTTTTTTTTTTAGATAACTTGAATTTTAAGATTAGCATAATCCTAATTAATCATAATTTTAATTTGATTTTTAAAATTTAAATTTTAACATGTACATCATGTCATTAAGAATGATGTATAAATTCAAATAATTGTTTTTATAATTTGTTTTTCAATTTTAAAAGTCTTCTCCCTTTACTTTATGAATTGTTATTTATATTGTCAATCAAGCAAAAATTATTTTGGAAGTGACTTTTAAAATAATTTTATAAAAGTTAACAAACTTACCAATATGATAATTTATAATTGTATCACAGTGTAAAAAACTTTTACATTGTCATGTGTGTGGGTAACACATGTATACATTTCATTCAAGCAGCATCAATAGGTATTTTTTTAAAATTAATTAATTTAGTAATTAAATTTCAGTCAATTTCAATTTATTCACATTTTATCTTATCATTCCCTCCCTAAACATTATAAATTTCACTTGTTTCACCTTTCATTTGTAGACCCTACTCATTGTCATCCATACCCCTTTTTTAGTTTTGTTTCTTCATTTTATAGGCCAAAATCTATGATTAAATTTGCTTAGACTTTTTATGTATAACTTTTGTGAACTGCTTTTTTTGGTTTTTTGTTTTTTTCTATCTTTCTATTGTGATTTGGTATGTATATGGACTAATATAAAAAGCTATTTTCATTTAGGGACCAAAATAAATAAAAAAATTGTTATGTGTGCAGACTTAAATAAAAACATGTGTAAAATTTTGTAACACGTTAGAAATTCGTTAGCTACATCAAATTTACTCTAACGATTGACGTTATAATGTAAGATAACGATAAATACTATTTCCAAAATATTTTTCTGTCAAAGGATTCATTTCCAAACTTTTTCATGTAGAGATTAAATTGAAATAAAAAAATTTCAGGGACAAAAAATATATTTAAACCTTAATTTAATTTAAAGTATATAGTAATTTTAATTTATTAAAGTTTAAGAATCAATCAATTTTTATTCTATTTAAAAATGAAATCATAAAATGATTACAAAGTAAAATATGACTCTTTTCAAGTGAGTTTAATTAAACTAAAATCATAACCATTTTGAATAAAAAAAAAACACTTTGTAGGAAGACTTTCACTGTATAAAATTATTTAGTTATAAGTTATTGTTTAACAAGGGACACGTCAAAAAAAGGGAAAAATCATATTACTACTTTATCGAAATATCTGATATTGCTATCTTGTACCGTATATAAATTCATATTTTGTACCAAAGATATATAAATTAATATTTACAAATTAAACTCTAAGGGTAGAAAATTAGAAAAAAAAAAAACAACAAATAAACATTTTCAAATAAAAATAACCAGTTATTTTGTTTAATTTTAATACGTCGTACTTTAATCTGTGGAAGATTTAGTTTTCTTAGTTTTAATTGCTCAAATATAGTCTTTATAATTTCCAATTTTTCAGATTAAAATTTCATCCAATAATTAAAAAAATTATAACAGAGGTGTGATATATCTTTGATTTCTATAAATTCACAAAGGAAAAATATATAAAATATTTACTTAAAATACAGAAACAAAAATGGCTTTTGTTACATTTTTATACATTTTTTATTTAAATATTTTATATATTTTTTCTTTTGTTAATTTATACAAATGAATTATATATTACACTTTTGTTACATTTCTATTAATTATTGGATGAAATTTTGATGCGATAATATAAACAATTGAAAAAAACTATAAGAACTAAATATGAGCAACTAAAATTAGGTAGACTAAAATAACATATAACCTAAAGTATGAGACCAAAATTGTAATTAAGTTCAATTGTACCTAATGAAGAGTTGAATATTATATGAAAAAATTGACATCTTATGTAATTGTTAATATTTTTAGGTAGAAAACTATGTGTATATTTTTTATGGAAAACAATTCTACTCGAGTTGAGATGGACGACAAAGGTTTTTTTCCAAGTAATTTCGTTCTAGTTGATGCACATGCTCGATGCTATGTAATTGTTGATATAATTAAACTTATTAAGTAAAATATGAAAACAAGAATAAATGATAACGTAAAAGATTCACATTAATAATTAAACTTTAAAAATACCTCAATAATGTATATTTTTACTTAACTAATCTTCTCGAACAGAATTCTCAATCTTTTTAATTACTGTACTAATATTTTCACTCTAATGTTCCCGGTGAGAAAATTAGCTTAAAATAAAATATTGTTTGCTGCAGTTTCTGGCATGCAGTAGCGGAGACAAGTGTGGTGTTTCCTCGAATTTACGCGAGCGATTGATAGTATACTGCTTAATTTGTCTTGGTTGCTTCCTTGATATGCAGTGTGGTAGATACGTTGAACACGGCATCGGTTCAATTCAATTTGGTTAGACACTTTTCGGGTCTTCAGGTCAGAACTGGAATGAACACACATTCAATTTCTCTGTAGCAATTGCGACTTATTTGAAGAATGCGTGCATCTAATTTGTCCATATGTTCATGAGTTGACCCACTTTTACTGTTACTGACGTGGCTGAATTGATTCTTTGTCTTTTGTCGCTTTCATCTAGAAACTGTGAGAATGGTGAAAATTTTCATTGCAAAAAGCCAACAATTCCACGCTCACTGTCATAACAGAATATTCCTATTCTTTTCCTCGAAATTGCTGTGCCAAATGCCAAATAAGTAAGGAAGATCTTTAAAAGGTCAACGGACATGAAGTACACGATGAAAATATAATTTACAAAGCACAGAAGGAGAATCAAATGCAACAGACGGAAGGGAAAATAGCTATGTTATCAAAACTGGACCGGATCGGCCGGTTTTAACCGGAAAACAGGTGAACCGGTTCTGTGTCTGGTCTAATTAAATCAAAAATCAGTTGGGTAAAAAACCGGTTTATGAACCGGTGAATCGGTCAAAAACCGGTTTGCAGCGGTTCAGTAAAAAAGTCTAATAAAATATTATTTTAATATTTTTTTTTTAAAGAAATAAAAATCAACCTATAATATTTGTCATTTTCTTTTTTATTCTAAATATAAACTTGTTTTTATTAATAAATATTGATGTGTATTATTAAAACTTAGATTTAAGTATTATGACATTTTTAATTTGAACTTTTTTAGGTATTGCATATGTTAAGAATCTATAAAATTATATTTTATTTTTAGTTTTTAATATTATAAAGTTGTGATATTATATTTTTAAAATTTTTATGTATTATTTAATTATTATTATTATTATTTTATTAATACCGGTTCGACCACGGTTCAACCCGATTGAACCATTGAACCTTGAATCAGTGTCTTGACCGGTTCAATGATCGGTCCGGTTTTAAAAACATTGGAAAATAGCGAGGTTTTTTTTTATATATATATAATTTTGTTTAAAAAATTAGAGAAAAGAATATCAGAGGAAAGTAACAAAGTAGTAAACATTGTTCAACCCAAAAGAAAGAGAATGAGAAAATTAAGAAACTAGAATTGATTAAAAATGAGGAAAATATAGAATTGTGTGTGAAACATACTTTATTTATAAAGTTTATTTTAGTAATTAATAATTAACAAATTAATCAATTAAACTAATAAACAAACTAACTATTCTTAACTAACAACCTTTAACACCACCCATCTAGAAGGTGCATACTAACACTTATAGCTTAACATAGGTAATTTAATATCAAATGAAATACAATCAAATCAATAGGCAAGAAATACAATTGAGAAGATATAATCAAATTGGCAAATAGAAATCTCAAATGTGGGAGTAATCAACAAGACCAATCCAGACAAAAGAACATTTTTACCACCAAGCAAAAGTTACAATGCTTAACCATCTAATAGAAGTAAATCGAACAAGACTTAACTACATTGTAGAAGCTAACTCTGTGTTTAACCACTTTGTAGAAGTCATCAGCATTGTCAACTGAAAAAAAAAAAAAAAAAAACTTAACTGTCATATAAGGCAGAAGCAAAACAAATTAATATAACGCTACTAGGTGTGGATCACGTCATTGGGCAATGGAGGTAGTTTCTTTGTTTTCTTGTAAATTTTCAATCATATTTTTTAAGTATTTATGCAATATCTATTTTCTAACTATATTTCTATTATTCACTAAACTACACTAATTTCCAAGTATTAATGTATGGTCTCTTATGAATTTTGGTATTGAATTATCTAAATTGGTTCAATAAATCTTCATCAATTGAAGATTCATCAACCTACAATCTACATAGCCATGAGCCTAATAAATGATGATTGGTCTTTTTGGATTGATTCGTTTAGCATACGAGTTAAATGAGTTTAGTTTGTGGGTTAGCAAGCCAATATGTTTAGCCGCATAAAAATTTAAACATATTCTTATATTTTTTTTAAAATTATTTTAAAGTCAAAAAATCCTTTTAATAAAAAATAACAATTTAGTGATAAAATTTAATAGAAAAAGGAATGTTATTTTGTAGTTGTAAGGTCCAAAATTTTATTTTTTTCAAAAATTAGAATTTGTCTAGAAGTAAAGATTTTAGTTATAAAATTTTAAGAATTTTGATTTAGGATCCTAAGATTGTGAAATGGAAACTTTGGTTATTCTAAAATTTTGATCTTAGGGAAAAAAAAAATCTTCTAAGCACTTGAGTGTTTTTTTTTTTTTTTAATTCTAACCTATTATTCTTAATATCACCATCATAATATTTTATGTTTCATGTATTAAATTCGGGTGATAAGTTGATTCATTTATGACTCTATGGTGATGAATTTAAATTGGTTTTTTTCTCTGACCCTTGCTCACACATCCAGCCCACAATAGTAATTGGCTCTAGTTGTTTTCATTTTTCCCCCTCTTGCCAAATCCATTTATGCGCCCTGGGCCTCCCTAAACTGCAATAGCCCATATGACAACATAGGGTGTTGATCTCTCAAATTGTGCTTGATTTCTCCTTCTTTCTTGAAGCTAGATGTGGCCTAACTTCATTGGGTTGCCTTTCTAGGACCCAATCAATCTAGTTGCATAGAAATGTGATGAGAGTTGTGCCGCCTCTTCAGTCTTCTCTGTAGAACCTGCCCAACCTTGGTTTAAATTGAATTGACAAAATTAAACTTGTTCCAACAGCTAGGGACTAGTGTTGCTTCCCAGTCGTTGATCAAGAGGGGGCTGAATAACATCTAGCAAATTAAATAGCACCAGACTTTAGTTGGTAACTTTTAATTTGTGTTTGCTGTTGGGTGAGAGAGTTTTCGGTTTGCTTGATTGTTTCTTGGTTGAAATTGATTGATGATCGACCTCTCTATTTTCTTCAAAGTTTTCCTCCATTTATGTCAAACTTTCGTTTCTTTTAATCAAATTATTGGTGGACGGAAACTTGTTGGATTATAGTGTTGCATGCACAATTTTTGTTACTGTTATGTGGAGGTTTGGCTGCAACGACGTGGATTTTTTTTTTTTTTGCCTTAGTTTTTTCTTTTCCTAAAAGAGTTGTTATTATGTTGGAATGGAAAAGTCCAAAATTCTCGGCTGGTGTAGTTGTTGTCATGTGTGGGCCAATTGAAAGTGGAAATTTGAGAGAATGGCACCACGGAGCACTGGAGCCTGATGCTTTTCCAATGGAAGGGAGGAGGACGATACTGTACTCAAATTTGGAAGTTGGGCTACTTTAGTCCGGTCGTGAGGGTGCATTATTGACACCGTTTAGTCCCTGCGAGTTTGGGCTAGAAAATTGTGTGGGAATAATGAACCCAAATCTAATCATAATAAACCTAGTCTATAATAAGGCTTAATAAACTTTACCCAAGCTAAACCCACTAGGATCAGCCTAGTGATAAGGAGTTTGGGTAGTAGTATGAAGTCATAGATTTTGACATCAGTGCTCTATCATTGTACACACATACAAAAAAAAAATAAAAAAAAAATCACCCAAGCTAAGTAAATTAGTAGTTACCTAATGAATTTTCAATTAACGAAGATTTACTAAGTCAATTTAAGAAATTAAATAATAAAAATTATAAAAATTCACACAAAATAGTTAAAAATTATTAAAACTTAGTAAATATTAAAAATATTGTTAGGAATTAGAAATATTGTAAATGCTTATGAAATTCACTTGAAAATTTTGTAGGATTTAAGAAATGTCACCATCGTTTATTGAGGAGATAATCGGTCAAGCTCGGCGATGACATGCTCAGCGAGGATCGCACGCCTAGTGATGGTTGTTAACTACCAGTAACCGTCTCAACCATTTTAGTTAGATGGATGCCTAGTGGTGGAGTCTTCACCTAATGAGGATGCAAAAAGTGAGTATCACTTGGCAACGTGTTACCAACGCTCAGTGATGGATCAAATCATGTTCTTCAATTTCCTAAGCAATGCTTTCCAAGAGTTCACTCTTTTTAGATTTATGCCAACTGGAATGGCATGGTATTTGAAAAGTAGTTTACTAGCTTTGCAATTCAAAATACTTACTTATAGATTAGTATAAACCATGTTTGTGTTGATAGTAATGAGTTTACTTTTAGATAAATTAGCATTTAGTCTTAAAGCTAGCTCAAAATACTGTAGCATACTTTTCATGGTTATAAAATTCTTATCATTAGTATCTCCAATAAACACTACATCTCTTTTTCTTACACTTTTAAGTTGTTAAAATTTCTTCTGGACTAGCATTAGCATCAACAATGTCCATAAAGCACTAATTGTTAGCTTCTTCCAAATTGTAGTTATTGATCTAGTTGATGACGAAGCTACCAAACTAAAAATGGAAATCACTTCTAAACCTATTGCGCTTGATGAGATTAATTGGTTAATCTTGAAACTAAAGATAGAGAGACCCTTTCATGAATGATACAAACAAGGCTTCTAAAGATAGGTTGAATTGTTTTGAGGCTAAGTTTTCTCTCTTAAAAGAGAAGTAGAATAGTGGAAGCATAAAAAATGGTACTGACTTGTATTCAATCAATCAAAAAAGAGGTGTGTTATCATATGCCTTTCTTTTGTTGAAGCACTACTACAAAAAAGACATATAACAACACGAGTTAGATAGTACTTTTAAAATAAACTGTTGTTAAAAGTATGCAAAACACATTAAATAGCGCTTCATTAAGAAGGCGCTGTTATAAGTTACATATTTGACGGCACTTCCAATAACAAATACTTTTGAGATATAAAAATAATAATAAATGACACTTCTTATTGAAGGCGTGGTTGTAAAGTTGATATTAAATGACATTTCTTTAAGTAAAAATACGAAACACTATTAGTATGACATTAAAATTAGAAAAAAAAAAAAACACTCCCCCTGTCCATCTAAAGCTCTTCCTTCACATTATTAGTTTCCACTGCCATTACTCTCATCTTTCACATTGCCTCTCGCTTAGCCCACTGCTACCCTTTCATCTCACATATTTCTCTCAATGTCCTTCCCTCTTTAATCAACTTCCTTGTCCAATTCTACACTTTTCTCTCAGACCCTCTTTATGTCACGAAATCACTATCTATCTCTCTTAATCCTTCTTCATCTTTACCTGCCCTTTTTCTATCACCTTGTTCTTCAAAAGCCCTCTCCTTGTTTGATCGATTGAGCCTTAGAACAAAACCCTAACTTCTCCTTCTCTAGTGGTTATTGGCCATCGTCAATTAGAAACTCAAAATTGGGACTGATTAAATAGTTCCCCACGTGATCTACGCATAACCCATCTTTTGGGCCTTTGTTTGTCGTTGCCAACGAGAACACTAGCACTAGCCACTGTTAGCACCACCGTGGGAAAGCTTCAAGTATGTTTGAATGTAGAGGTCAACATCTTCTAGTTGGATTGATGAAGCGACATTGGAAAGGAACGAAAAGCTTTTCTTCATCTTTCTCCCTTAAACCCTAACCTAATTTCTCCTCTTTGTATTGACAAAGGAACGCAAACATTGCCTGGAACGGCCAAGGAAAGGTCAACCAAAGTTCAATATGTGGGTAGAAGATTTATGGCAGAAGAAAAATGACTATGTGGAAGCTTCTTGTTTGAAGACATAGGGGAAACCCAATAGCCATAGTGCCATAGCTTAATTTTGGGCCAGTGTTATCAGAACTAGGTTGGTCATTGACTCAATCAATGTACTAAGTTAATGAGTCATTGATTGAACCAGTGAATCAATGGTTGAACCACATAAATTAATATATATATTAAATGCTATATGTAACGTGAATTGTTTACTTCTTCATTAATTTTCCAAGACTTATTATTTTCAATGAAAAAAATTCATTTGTATTTAATAATGTCTCTAATGAGTCTCCTTTGCTTTATTCAAAATTGCAAGCACAAATTCTCAAAAGCAAATTTTTTTATTCCAAACCATTAATCAAAATCGCAAGCTTCTCACTTATTATATTATATATTCAAAAGCAAAATTTTCATTCTAAAGCATTATTGAAAACTGCAAGCTTCATTGGTTTGGTAGGGTGCACAATAAATTTCACCTCCGCTTGGGTAATGTGTATAAATAACCAAAAAAAAAAATAGTCCTTTTTCTTCAAATTGGTGTATAATTCTCCTTTGAAGTTTCGTTTAAAGTTGAAATAAGTAGGGACACCTACCATACGTGAAGTTGAAAAATAGCCCTTTTCTTCAGCCTTCAGTCTTTTTCTTCTTCTTTTAAAGGATGAAGTTGTGCCCACCTACCATAGACGAAGCTGAGATGCTTCGACTCTCATTCTTCTTTTTTTCCTTCTCCTCCCCATGTTCTTTTTCTTTGTTTTTCTCTTTCTTTTCCCTACATTATGCCATAGACACTACTCAGCCATCGGAATCTCTCATGCTCACGTTAGAAAAAATGAACGACTTATTTGGTTCAAAAACAATAGACTGGGTTGTCGATTTCACTAATAACCGATTGAGCCAAACTGAATTTCATGGATTCAAGTGCATAACAAATCCAATAACATGCTCAGATCACTCAGGAGGCCAGTTTTTGGTCCGAGCCGAGTTTGATAACATTGTTTGGGCACTTTATATGAGGTGTTGGTTAGAACCATGCTTCTTCCAATGCTAATAGGGTTGGTAAAGTGTACAAGATTAACTAGGTGTAAAAAGTTATTAATTTTTATAGTGACCCATTATTGGAAATGCGAAGAGATTAAGTGGGTTGATGTTAGTTTCTTGGCTTATTGGCATTGGAAATTTGTTGACTTATAGTATCTTGTATTTTTATTTTTTATTTTTTTGAAGGAGCCTAGTGTTTGGTTGAGATTTGGGGTTTGTTCAATATGAGGTGTTAATTGATGGTTTGTTTCAAATTTACAACTTATATTCACTTGTGCAAGTGTTTTTTGTGCTATCTTTAACTTGCTACCGTTATGTTTTTTATGGCTTGAATTAAAATAGTTATACTACTTTAATGGCATAAGCATTTGGATTGAATCTTTAGCTATTTTGTTAGTTTTGAAACTACTGCATGAGTTTAGCATTATTTGAGCAAGTTCAAATTGTTTGAGCATACTTGTTTGTATAATATTTGTACTTGCTGGTTCTTGGACATTGATGACAACTCTTTGTATGCTTGAAGTTTAGGGATGACAATCCTACCTAGACCTTACGAGTACCCGCAAAAAACGTCCATAACAGACAGGGTAAATACCCGCTTAATGAGGTTGGGTTCAAGATCGAGTATTTACCCACAAATTTTAATGGGTGTGGATATGGATACTATAGTATTCACCCTATCCCATACTTGCACTTATATATATATATATATACATTATCTTTAATATATTAAAGATGAAATATTTCATATATAATATATTGAAAAGATAAGTTTTAGTGAATATTATAATATTAAATATCTTAATTTATTTTAAAAAAATATAGATATTGTAAGAAGTACAAACAAAAATAAGAGTTTAAATTTATATGCATTATTAGTGTAAAATATTTTTACATATATATTCAATAGGATTTTACCTTATCACAACATCATATTAATGAATATAGGATATTGCACTAACATTATATATAAATTAAATTTTAAAATAATTCATACTCTACTAAAAAGATTAAATTATATAAGAAGATTTTTTTTTTCAAATGCATCAATTGTTTCTAAAATATTATTGACAATACTTATAATTATTGTTATTGCTGAATGTAATTTTTTTAAAATTTAAATTATTCAAATTTTATTTGATATTAACTATGTTCAAGAATATATTGAATGAGTTTGTCTTTATATATTTATAATGAAATGTTAGAGATATTCAATTATAAAACTTTGATGAATAATTTCGTTGATAAAAAAATAAAATGAATTTTTGTAAATTTATTAAATTAAATATTGAATATAAAATTTTCCTAAAACCTTAGAATTTTTTGCCTCTTCTCTGCACTTAAGGAAGGTGCGGGTACTGGGTGCAGGGTATGGGTATATAGGTACCCAGTAGATATGAGGATAGAGATTAAAGTTGCTATCTGCGTGAGTATGGGGTTGGGTACAGATTTTTTTTTCAAACACAGGTATAGAAACAAGTACTATAATATCCTACTCAAACCTTACCCATTGTCATCCATGTTGAAGTTTAGTCCCTGGAAAGTTGTAAGGCATGACATTTTGTACCCCATCAGATTCTTTGGTCAAATTTAACAATTGACCCATGCGTGCATTGTGCATCTAGCTTGCATTCATATCCCAATTACATGAGCTTGTTTAAGAGGGTTGGTGTAATTCCAGTTATTTTCTTAAGTGATTTAAAATAATTATATGTAAAATTTAAATTTAAATATATGAAAAATGAAATAAATAAATATTTAGTGATTTTTTATATGAGTTTCAATAAAGGACCATAAGACTCTGAATCCCTGACCCGATTTGACTTATGTTTACATATTGGATGATAACATCCATTTATTTATTTGTTTTATTGATAATATAATCTTGGAACATGTTTGCAAGTTATTTAAATAATAAAGCCAATAGGACTTAATTAAATTTAAAACATTTCTTTGACTTCGGAATCAAGTACTTTCTCAAACTATTTTAGTTTAACGGTAAATATCTTTATGAAAAACTAAATCAAATTAACTAAATGTTTTTTTTCTTAAATCTATTTAATAAAAATTAATTATCCTAGTAGTGTGAAATTATAAATGTTTTGTTTCTTGCAGGATTCATTTGAAATTCTTTCAAGACAAAGTGATATTGAAATGGGTTACAATCTACTAGCCATCCTAATTGCCGCGGGCATCCTTTACTCCTTCACTAGATTCCTGTTACCCTCATGGATTGCTTAAGTTGCAATGGTTGCCTCGATTTGAGTGTTGTCTGCTCATCCTTTTTAACTTAGGTGTTGATTTTGTATCTTTTTTAACTTACGTGTTAATATGCAAAGGGTACAAATGTAAAAAAATAGATATGTTGACTCATAACTTGGATAAAGAACAATTTGTTGATTGGTTGTTAAATTATGCACATGGTCCAAGTTATGTAGTTGTTTAACAAGAACAATTTAATTTGATTGTTCTTTGAAATTGGATGTTATTGGTGGTTTATTAAAGCATTCTAAACATTGAATGAATTCATTTAAATATCAAATGCAGAGAGAAACAACAAAATGAACTCAAAAATTAAAAGGAAAAAAACTTAACCTAGACAGCGCTTGTCTAAAACACAACAAGTGTTGTCATAGGGCATGATTAGACAATATTGTAATAAACAAGTGTTGTCTTAGGGCCATTTTAGACAACGCTTATTTAAAAGAAGCGTTGTCTAAAAGAGACCTAAGATAGCACTTGTTTGTTACAAACACTGTCTAATCATGTCCTACGATAGCATTTTTAAAGAGCTGTTAAAGGTAACCCCTTTAACAACACAAAGATAAATAGCACGTAAAAGTGTTGTTAAAGACCATATTTAAGTAGTGTTAAAGGTCTTTTTTGTTTCAATAAAAGTTATCTTTTTCATTTGAATCATGCAATTGTTTAAAAGAGGGGTAGATGAATATAGCATTCTGCAATATTTTTAGCACATGAAACTAGTGCAAGTATACAGGTTGAGTTGGTAACTATAAGTGAAGTTGGAAATTTAATTATGTAAAAGATGATTATATATATTGCAATATATGATCAACAACTGATATGAATGATTTCTATATTTATGTATTAGATAGATCGGGTGATTTCTGTAAGAATATAATTAAATATGTTAGTATATGTTTTTAGTGACAAACCACAATTGTTGGCATATGTTAATAAACCTATTCCCACAATTGCTACAAATTGTAGGTATAGGTTATAGTGACAGACAATACATGTGGTAGAATTTCATTCAAAATCTATACTAAAATTGTATGTGAATATATGTCAAATAGATTTATACCCATAAATATTATATTTATAGTGACACTTTTTGTTTGTCACTAAAAATAACATTCCTTGTTGTGGTTCATCAACGCATTAGAAGATACATAAGAGCAGAAGAAAATATTGTCAAACCATAATTATTTTTTCATAATTTTTTATTATAAAAAATTTTACTTTATTTTTTTAAAAGGGGCTAAATAAATATTTTTGCAATTTTTATAATTTTACACAATCAATTTAATATATTATTTGAAAACAGGTGATGTAGAATATTAACCTATTCTTTGTAATTCACAGTCGAATTCAAATCCTTTTATAAAAAGTTTTTTTAATATTTTCTCCAATAAAATAAACCTTACTGACAAGTTCATTTTTTTTGTTCTTTATTTTATTAGTCATTTTTTCATGTCTTCAAATTAAAGACAAATAATTTTTTAAAAGAGAATAGTTTAAATATATTTTTATCCTTAGCAATGTAATATTTTTAATTTCATTTCTTATAAAAAAATTATATATTTTTAATTTTTAAAAATTACAAAAAATATGTACTTTTAATTTTTAATAAGAGACTAAATCTGTATTGTTTTTATTAAACACTAAGAACAAGAGAGGCACTTTGTGTCTCTTTACATTTTTTTAAATAAAACATAAAATAAAAGAGAGAAAGGGAGAAAGTTAAATAAAAAATGGGATTGTGCATTGAGGGATAAAACTTTAGTTATGAAGTGGAGAGAGTGTGGAATTAGTTATCTTGTGTAGTTGAGGGATAAAATTGTTTAAAGAAAAGTAGAGACCGAAAAAATCTATGGTCATTATAAATTATTATAGATTATAGATAAAAACTAAAAATAAATTTATATTGATTAATGTTAAGTGATTATGCTTTAAGAAATTAAAATACATGTATCTAACTATGGGTGCTTAAATTGGCTAACAACTAAATTAACCATTTGTGAAGTCTGATGTGGGCCCAATGTTAATGGGACCCCAAATTGGCCCAAATTTGGAGTGAGCCCAATTCTATGCTGGAGATTGGATTGTGGGAAGCAATTAGGAGTAGTTATGTTCGGCCAACAACGGGAAGAAACTGCAAGCACCATGTTTCCTAAAAATATGGGTAGTGGGTAGTTACGCATAGGGAAAACCAATGATAATCGTACGCCCCTATACATAAGAAATTTCACGATGTAATTCAGGTCTCTGACCAAAATCAATCAAAATTTATCTTTTTTAGCATTTTGTTTTTATTTACAACTTTCCTTCATATCATTTTCTTAGGAATAGAGTAATTTAGCCGAACTTCAATCCAACGAACGCTAGGAAGTACTTTAAAGTGGACTATGAACCCAATCATGAAACAAAATTCCTTTACTAAGTAAGTCGCCTAAAAAAAATCATTCATTGATAATAAGCCATTCCGACCAACACTAACAGAATCAACTTTGAAGGCGTGATCTCGTCAAGCAACGGTCCTTGCTTAGGTGGTTTGGTGGGCCTGGGTGAAAGTTTGCTAGCCAATCTAGCGATAGAGCTAGCAGAACACGGGCTGGCCTAGCTTTTATATATATATATATATATTAAATAAAAAATATTAATATACTTAAAAAATTAAAAAAGAAAGGGTCACACACATTTGTAAAAAAAATAAATAATAATAACATGTGTACTTCATTTTGTAAATAAAATTTACTTAAAGATATATTTTTAATGAGAGTATTAAGTAATTAAATTAATTATATATGAATAAAAATGTTCGTTTATGCTAAAAAGTATGTAGAATTTAGTTTTAAATATTTAATATAATTTAAATAATTTAATTTTATATAATTTTGATAGAAAAAATAATAATTAAAATAAATAACAATGTTAATAGATCTAAAAAAAATTCAGGCCAAATTAACCTGCTAACCTGTATAGGACTGGACTAGACAAAAAAAAGAGAGATCCGATCACAAACCGAGTTAGACCGGCCAGACTGAGTCACTAAAGAACAATGGCCTGGGCCCGCGGCCAATTTGACAGCTATATCTGGCGATATGCTACCATACTAGCTATGAAACATTGACTTAAAATTTTGCTCGAACACTACAGGGCTACAAACCCGTACTTATTTATGTCACATATGCTCCCTCCATGTCAAACATGTACTTTAAACCTGCGTTTACATGCTTATGCTACACTGACACAGGAAGTTTCAGGTGACCCTCCGAAAGAATTGAGCCGTCCATATATCACCCGTCAAAATTCACCGTAGCATCGGGCAGATATCACCCGTCAAGATATATGCGAATACATGGATGCGCATGTTATAATATAATAGTTCAACCTATAGGTCGTTGTCCAGTTACTTTTAAGGGCTGTAGTTGTCAATTGCCATTGCCACCTACGTTTAGCTATATAAGGTCATAGGAGTGAGCATGACCAAACCTAACCCACAAATCTAGTCCAGTTCAGAGTTGATTTTAATGGGTTTGGGTTTTAAAATTAGATCCGGTGTATTTTAAAGACGGATTCAAGTTATGTTTTGGGCCGTCTTAACCTAGTTTGGTATTTATATTTTCTTAAAAAATATAAGTTTTTTGAATAATTGTGTATTAATAATAAAACTTTTTAATTTAATAGATAAGATTTTGTATAACATGATATTATATTTATAATGATATTATTTATTTTAAAATAAATATTATAAAATGTACCTTAATTCAAGTTTTATACTTATTTTATTTTACAATTTAACTATACATAATATTAAGATTGATATATTGTATTAGAAAACTTGATTGACCCGGTCTTATCTCATATTTATAGGGTCTTGATTGGTCGGGTTCGGGTTTGAAAAAATGACCCGTTCAAAATTTTGGCTGGGTAGGAACAAATATAAACCCATCTTAACTCGTCCCTTGCTTACCCCTATAAGGTCATCCCCTTCTCAACATATATTATTTTTAATTTTTATATCCCATTATTCTACATGACTCATTGTTATTTTTACAATTTAAGCAATTTTTCCTTTTAATCTAACAACTTAATTAAAAAATTCTACTAAATTAGTATCACAAATAAATTTGTATCCTTATATTTCATCAATATTAATTATTACTAACTTTTATTATTATTATTATTATTATTATTATTATTATTATTATTATTTTATTTGATAAAAAGTATATTACATGACCCATAATAAAAAGTTAGCACCAGTGTTTAGAATTGGTGCTTGACACATGCTTAATAAGATGATGCTCCAACAGAGATCTTAATAGACATCGATTAATTTTAATAAGCAAAAACAATACAAGCACCTTTGTTGGAGGTTGTCTAAGAGAATTTTTAATGGTGCAATCATAGTGGAGTTGTTTAACTTATTTTGGTGGACTCTACAATATCATATAAGATTTAAAAATTTTAACATGGCTTTTCTTTAATGGTAAAATTCTTAAAAACTTAAAACGGCCCTTACAATAGCTCTTCAATTGTCGCACATTTCTTAAGAACTCTTAAAAATCGTTCTTTATATAAACAATTAACTATTCTTATATAAGAAGTATCAAATCAATTGCTCTAATAATAAAACTGCTTAAGAACCTATTCTTAAAGCTTAAGAAGTTTATAAACAACTCGACCCCCTGTTTCCTTTCTTCTTTTATCCTTTCCAATGTATCAAATAAAAAATTCATCTAAAACAAATATGTTACTTAATTTTGGTTCATCGAAAAAATAACTTTTAATAAGTTTAGTTTTGAACAGATTAAACGAAGATTCGAGGGAATTTTTAATGAAGTTTGCTATTCAGTGTGAAATTTAGAGTACAGATTCTTATGAATTAAAATTTGTTTTGTAAGAAAATAGAATCTCATCTATAACACCTTTTTATTCATGCAAAATTTGGTTGAAAATCTTTCCTAACATTGAGCATTTGAGGATATTAATAAATAAAGAAGTAAAAAATTATCCAAATAATCTTTCATGACATTAATCATTTGTGAATATTAATAAATAAAAAATAGAGAACATCCAAGATATGTTTTATTAAATAATTTTTTTACACTTGACACACATTTATACTATTTAATAATTTTTATATTTTCAAATGTTCTTAAATTATTAATCGTCTAAAACATTACTTAGTTTGAAAATTATTTTATCTCAAGTATTAATTTTCTTGAATTAACTATTGAATTATTTTTAATTTTTTATATTAAAATATGCAACAATAGACAAAAATAAAAAGATAATTCGCCTACTAATTGATTGGATAGACAATTTAATTAAGCTGTTTTGAGTAAGTGTATATCATGTAAGCACCGTATATATACTATTTCTATAATTAAAGAGGAAATACAGTTAAATTATTGGGTAAATAATATATGCATTGATAGTGTAAAGAGTATTTAATTAAATTGTCATCTAATTATAAATTGTCATGTATGATAAGTTTATTAATTTTTACAATAAATACTTACCTACTATATGATTTTTGATTGGTTGATAGTATTAAATTATTTATATTGAGACAGTGTATGTAAATTGAACTCTAAATAATTTTCATATAAATTATAAGTTATTTTCATAATTTATATTAAAACTTATTGAAAAAAAAATTATAGGCATATTATAAGATATTTTCATAAATTTTTCCAAATACTATATTTATGTCTTAAGATAAGCTTAAATAAATTATAAATAAATTATTCCAAATGCGGGTGTTTGGAAGAATTTATGAAGAGTTTATGAAAACAACATAAGATTATTATAAGTTCCTTTTAAATTATTTTAATAATTTTTTTTTAGTGTAAGTTATCAAAATAACCCTTTTTTTTTTGGCTTATTCTAATTATTTTTACGGTCAAATTTATGGAAAATGTTTTTATAAGAGTTTATTGAATAAATGTTTAATAAAGATATTTATCAAAGTTAACTCAAACAAAGGACAAAATGGCAAATTGTCCAATCTTAGGATCTCCTTTTTAATACGTGTGATAGGGAGTATAAAATAATATTTAAAACTTTACTGACTTGTAAAACTGATTGCAATTTACCGGAATCATGGTGGTGTAGGTAGTAGCAAGTCTATTGTAAATTAAATTTAATGTCCTTTAAGCATGTGATCAAGGGTTCAATCCCAGATTCGTACATATGGAAGAACATTTGTTGAAAAAGGTCAACCCTTTAAATGGATTTCCTTATCTCGAGAGATTAGTCTTTGACTCTTGACGAGAAAATATCTTGGACAACCAAAAATAAATTAAATTTAATTATGAGCATTGATGCTCCAAAATTTTAACTGATTTAAACAGACAATGCATGAATATTGTCCTTTCTATATATTAATGAGAAACACCAAGCTCATTATTATTGGATCACAAATCATCTTTGGTCTATTTACCGAATGCCATAAGACATGATTAAAGGTATTTTTTTTTGTTACAAATTAATTGAAGGTATATAATATGTTCTGTTAAATAGTTAATTTATACAAAAAATGTTAAACATTTTTTTAAAATTAATGTATTAAATATTTTTGTTTTATTTAATATTTAATATTTTTATTCTATTAACTAATGTCCCAAAAATATTCGTTAGCAAATGCCAGAATTTTATTATCTATGCATAAGAAAAGTAGAAGCAAGCCAATTAACTTGGAAATAACCATCATTTGCGCATATATCAACAAAAGGACTTCTGAATAAACACAGTCCACGTGGGTATTCAGAAGAAGCATGAACCAAACAATCAAAAATCCCTTCATATTGAATACTTTCAGTTTTAAACTGTAAGATATACGAAGAGGTGAAAGTCCTTGATGAAGAAATGTGAAGAACTTTTGTTGGTTATAACAAACAATTATATTTTTTTAGGTACAAAAATGAAAAGGAGAAAGAAATTGCCTTTGTTTGAGAACTAAAACTTTTATTTATTTTATTTGATGGTTTGCACTTTAGTGAGGAGTGCTGAGTGCGGGTAACTTTGTGCGAGTATCCTACTCGAGTCAATATGTATAAATTAGCCACTTAAGCATATGCATTCTCCAAAAGCTCCTGCATTTAAATGCAGTAAGCACAAAAAAAAGTTCCAAGTGACTGAGTTCATATGTCTTGCAAGCAATAATCAATAATTCAAGATTCAAGGTCTTAGCCCGACAAAACTAATTACCAAAAGAATTTGATGACGTTTCAATAATGGGGGAAGGCCTTAAAAGTTCTCTCCACGTCCGTCCACAAACCTTTTCAATCTCTCAATACTCATTGCGGTTGTTCCTAGTTGAAAGGGTTGCTGAATCTACATAAAACCATAAACAAAAGATGGCAAAATGATTATTAATTCCTCAATATTGGAAGGGATATTTTGTAAAATAAACATACTTCTGCGTGCCCAACATGCAACATTGGGTTTCCAGCGAGTGAAGAGTGGGCACTCTTGACCTCTATGTTCTCTTCATGAAGTATGCGAATAACTTCACTGAACATGAACTGGTTATCAAGCCCACACGTCAGAATGATTTGTAGCGAGGAACCCATTTCACGAATCTCAGTTTTTGGTGCTTCAGAAGTACTCGAACAGTCACTGCGAGATCTCTTCCTTTGCATTAAGCTTTCTTTCTTCTCCTGCGCCATCTTTACCTTTGTCTCTAGGTTCTTGATGTAGTTGGTAGCCTCGTCTATTTGATCAGCACGTGATAATGCTTCTCCCTGCATTAATTGAAAAAGTTACCCTCAATCAACACACACACACAAATTCATGGTACAAGAAGAGAGAGAGAGAAAGAACAGACCCTGGGGTTGTTGTTAGGGAGAAGAGAGTTAAGCTTGGAACAGAGGTCCTTCATATGGTTTCTCCTGTTTTTTTCTACAATCCTTCTTTCGATCCCTTCGGTTGAAGAAGGTTGACCTCCCTGCTGATGATGAGCCATTGATACTGCTAATATTCTAAGATTTGTTACAACCAACTTGATTAGTATCTAGGGTTCTGGGAAGATGGTTTGGGAATCCGGAATTATATTTATATAATGATTCAGCCCGAGATGATGTACAGTGAGGTGAGTATGGGGTGTTGCTACCATAAGGTACTACTTCACTTCCTTTCTGTTTTCATCCCATCATTCATCCCTACAGGATGCGCTGTTAACATTAATTGCAAAGTGGACTATATATGTGAAAGGAAAATTGTTGGAGCAACTTTCTCGGACACAAGGGGCAGAGTTATCTTTGCAAACTTCATGTATACGGTTGTTTGATAATTATGCAGATTCCTTGTATCAACAGATGTATGATGTGGTTGGGTAAAATGCATGTTGGGTAAAACTGAAGGTACTAGGGACTGTATAAGGGGGACTGATTATTTATGCAAGTGCTGGGTATAATAGTTGTGTGGTGGTTTGTGCATAGGCTTAGCTATGTATGGAAGGGCATTTTTTTTAAAACTGGACCAGTCAATTGAATCAATCCAACCGAAACCGGTTTGGTGACTGATACATTAACTTTAAGAAATTGAAGCATCTTAGATTTGGGGAAAACTGGTCCAAAATTGATAGAGAAAATCGATGAAAAACTGGTATACAAAATCAGTTTAAATTGATATTTTTAAATTTAATCTAAAATATTTTTAAGATAAATCAAAAGCATATTTAAACATTCCACATAAGTATAAATTATTTTGTCAATTATTATTAATTTTTATCTTATAAAATATATAATTGAATCATTTATATTAATTTTCAATTTTTAGATCTTGATTTTTCATAATTTTATATTATTTTATTACTTAAAATATTACATAATTTTAAAAAAAATATAAAAACTACAGTTTAATTACGATCCCTTCTACCCCATGTTAAATAAAAATTCTTTTATAACCGACAAAAAGACATCCCATCATTCATCTAATCATTTAATTCTTTTTGCTTTTTTTTTTTTTATCTCTCTCTTGTTCATTTCAATGAGGTGTATGCATCCAAGTGGATGTAAAAAAATCCCTTTCCTTATTGTGTAGCTTTTGTCTTAGTTTTTATCGTAAACATTTTATATTATTTAACAATTTTAATAATATATAATAAATATAAATAATATATTAAAAAATATAAATAGTTTTAATGTAAATAAATGTTAAATACATTTTTTAGCCTGTGCTATAACTTAAAAAAAGAGCAGAAGGATTGTCATACTTGAATTGAAACGTAAAATATTTGGAGTTGTTATTAATTTTATTATAAATAGAAATAAATGTATATATTATAAATATTGTTAGTATTGTTTTTTAATCAAAATTAATATTTTATCTCAATAGTTATTATTTTTATTTTGACTATTAAAATCAACAATAACTAATTATCGAATGGAATGCAAAATTTGTAACCAAAAAAAAAAAAAAAGAATGGAATGCAAATTTTAATTGAAGAAAATACTAATAGTAGTATTATTATTGAGTCTAAGTTTCGTTACTATAAATAATGTTTCAAAAGTCGTCAATTGCATATATTTTGTGAACGATAATAACACTATTGATGTTGAACTAACCGTATCGAGCACGGTAGAGTAGAGATCAATTTGAAAACGACAATTCGGTCACGCGCCCGTTTTGAATCCGCATAGTGAATCATGCTTCATAATTGCTTGCAGGTGCCCCACGAAAACACTGTAGAACACTGTGGATGTACGAAATTTTGAAACACGAGTTGATTAATTTTTATAAATTAGATTATATAAATTTACAGGTAATTGAGTATTATTTTATTATATATAAATTAAAAATTTTGATTATATATTGTATGAAGATTGATCAAGACCATAAATAATTGATGGTCAAATTATATAATAATTTCTTGTAAATAAGAGCTCCAACTGCTCCAACTCGCGACCCAACTTAGCCAATGGCCAATCTAGTTCATCCGTTGATTGGATTAGTAGAAAAGTGAGTCATGTTTCACTCGGCTTATTTTAACCCCATCATTTGATCTGTGAATTAAGTTCAGTTAGAGTTACGTTGATCTAGGCTCAACCCTTTCTTTTTAATTTTTTTACGTTGCTTTCATTTAACACATAAATATTAGATTTGAATTCAAATTTAAAGATCAATTTTAGATTTAGTTATTAATTTCCTTTTAATAGTTTAGCTTAAAATATTAAATTTATTTTAGACTTATTTCAGGTTTTTTAATTATTTTTTTATTTTTCTACATTTTTTATTTGTTTTGAAGACAAGGTAAATCAACCCATTCAACCCACTAATTGAAGGTACATTTTTTCTAGTTTACCAAAATATGAATCAATCAATTCGATTCTTTTTTCAAAAACGACCTTAGTGAGTCAGTTGGCTTACTTTGAAAACTTTAATATAATAGTAGTAGTTTTTTTTTGAAAAATAAATAGGACTTAATATTATTTCTTTCAACGTGTAAAATAAAATGACACGTTGCTAATATTTATTTTTTTTGGAGAATCTAATAAAAGAGGTGCTCTCAGAATAATTGAGGTTGAAAATTCACACATTCAATAAAGCAAATGTCGCTGGCTAACGAGTGGCGCTGTCGGTTTGTGCACAACAATACTTTTGTTTCCTTGATTAAAGATAAAAGAAATTATAAAATTAATAATTTGTGTTATTATTTAGTTCATGTAAGTAACTCCACCTGTTATGGAGTTAAGCCAAAGGAGTAATTCATGAATTTATTGCTGGCCGAATATTGATGGTGATGAAGCATAGATGTACAACTGAATTGTAAACTCGCTGTTGAGTATTTATGTAAAAATCTACATATTACAAAAATAAATTAATTGGTGGATCTACAAGAACCGTTTAGAGATGTTGTAGATATTGTCTTTTATATGGCTAACGGTTACACAAGTTACACCTCCGTATTGAACAAGGTCATATTATTAATGTGCAAATGGCTAGTAAGAAGTCTAGAATATGTGTATGCCAAGTGCAGTAGCCGGGGTAGAGAAAATGTGTGAGTGAAAAAAGAGTGAAGTCATGGGATGAACAACACTCACAATCTGTATCACTGAGACAATTTATTAATTTGCAATCTATGGGCAACAATACTCACAAGGGTCATATTAAGTTATGGTATGATACGGACATCTAAAAATATGATAATATGCAGTTTAAAAGTTGTTAGCCTTCAATAAAATAAGATTATATAAAAAAATTCAAAATAAATATGTGCAATAAAGCGAACCTTACATATCAATTTAATTGCCCATTTCCACTGTTAACAGTTATATGATATCTAAAACCCAAACTCAAGTATTTTACATCAACATACGTCATGTTTAATTTGCTACAAATAGAATTCATTTCACAGTAGCAAGTATATTCAATCTGTGAGCAAAATAAGCTCACTTACTAAAACCCTACACAAGTAATAAGACCTTCAGCACATTGCAGATTATGCAGTTGCAGTCCTCAAACCTCATCTAAGAATAGAAAAAACCATTAACCACTTTGCAAAATAATATATGATTCACTGCGACACAATACCACCTGTGCAGTAGGAACTAAATTTATGAAGACCATGCTCTGTGTCGGCATACTTACAAACAAAATAAGTGAACGAAATTAGTAAGCACCACATCCTGCAACCTGTCATCCACACAACCACCGAGCATAACTCAATAAAGAATTGACTAAAAAGGCAGAATAAGATTATGAACAGCACATAGAAAAGAAACATTTAAAACAGAATTATGTTTTTATGTCCAATATGCCAGGACATATAAATCCATACAAACATTAAGTGTGAAAATTTCTGCATTTTGTGTTCTTCATGAGATTCATAGAGTTTCCAGAAAATTTCTATGTTCGGTCCATATGAATATGTGTTTTTGTTTTGCCAGATGTTAAGTAATCACTTGATTTGAAGAGTATGAAGTCTAGATACTTGTTTAGTGTTTGATTTCACACATTTGGTGATTAAACATGTGTTGGATTGGATTTGATTCATAATTTAGGGAAGAACACATTCATAGTGTTCTTGATGTGTTGTTGAGGTTTGAGAGTGGTTTGATCTTTGTAAGTGTTGTAATTTTGTGTTTGGGGTGTTATTGCGAAAAGAAGAAATATTCAAATTTTGCAGGGACCAAATTGCAAAGAGAGAAAAAAAATTAGGGACTAAATTGCAATAAAAAGAAAATATATAGGGGCCAAATTGTAATTATAAAAAGTTTGAGGTCCAAATTGTAGAAAAAAGACAAAACTTGTTGGCCTGCAAAAGTGAAAGCCCTATGTCTTTGTATTGGATTTATTATTGCAACTTCATTATTTTCATTTGTTGTATTGGATGTTGAAACATATGTACTTAGTCTTGATTTTGTCCATCATTCCTTCTTTGTCATTCTTGTCCTTGAGTCTTCTTGTTGTATCATTGACTTCTCTTTGAGTGTGCCATTTCTTCTTAGCTTTGTTTCTTTTCCTTTAAAACTCCTTGGTTTTGTCTTAGAGTTTGTATCCTTTAATTTTCTGAGTGGTAACCCTAGTTTATGGATTCTTTTCGTTTTTCACATTGGGTTGAAGTCTTTGTTTTGTTTTCAACTTGGTTCTTCCTAAAAACTTTAAAGGGGAGCTTGAGTGGGAAAAGGATAGAGAGTACATCATAGAAAAAGCCAATGATTGCGTGAAACATGAGTGAATCACATTTGAGTGAAACACTTAGTAGAGAGGACCTTTACAATAATTGTTTTTTTTTTTTGGTACTAATCTTGTTTGTTGGTTGAAGCTATGACAACTCATTGGAGTGGGAAAGTTAGGCATAGTTCATTCTTGAGGAGAATCCAAGATAGGATTACAAAGAACAAATCTATCCAACACTAAACATAAGATCCACCATGGATGAACCTTTAAGAATGCAAAAATGGAAAACTTGGAAAAAGGAAGAAGATGAAGAATGGACATCACGATTCAAATGACAACCTTGCACAAACGATAAGTCTAGGTTGAAGATCAGCCACAAAGGATTTGAAAAGCCTTTGATAAGAATCGAAGTTTGGTTCCAATCTAAGAACCTCAAGAGGAGAACACTCTCAACTCTTAATTAACCTAAGGTTAATCTCAATTCATTCATCAAAGTTAATATAAAATGTGTTTGTATGAGTTTATATACCTAGGTAATCAACTAGAGGGTCCTAATTAGAGCATAATCGCATATTAGGCCCATGAGAAACCTAAATCTAAGTGAAACGAGAGAAAATGTGTAAAACAAAGTGCCTTCACTGTAATAGGTGCGCTCAGCGCGAGTTAGGACTCACTCGTCGCAAAAATGGACAAAGAGTAATGTTTTGTCTGTCTCAGTGAGGTTGGTACGCTTAGCGCACCGCCATACTAGCTAAGCTAGAGCTCAAGCTCGCTAAGCCGCACTTGCTTTAGCAACGAATTTTCAATCGCTAATTCTATCGCTAATTTTCTAGTAACTTTTCTTCATCTTAACCTTTCTTTCCAATTTAGCTATAGTTAAGGCCTCTTCATGATCTTGCAAGGCATTCCTAATCTTCAAGTCCCTTCTTAGTTAGCCTTCCTAGCCCGTTATCACTAATAGATTCAAATTGAGTGCTAGTAAGAGCTAAAAACCCATGTGTTAGATCCAAATCCCAATGCATAGAGAAAGAGTAGATTGAATCAAAAAGGAAAGAAAGAAGGGAAAGAGGTTTGGGAAATTCACTACTTCTTAATTTCATATATCTTCCACCACCTTTCTCTCCCTCTCAATTCCAAATTCACTTTCTATTTTCCATTACCTTTCACATTCTTAATAGTGTAAGCAAATAGAGGAACTAATAAAAAACAAACAAATGGGATTATCAACAATGAAATTGAGAAATAAAAAAGCAAAGGAACGAGCAGCAAAATCATTAATGTGCACAAATAATAGCAAAATCAACAATTTAACTAATAAAAATAGAGTAAGAATTAATCCACTGGTTTACTTAAGAAGAAAACATAATCAAGATTAGGGTTGCACCTAAGTGAGAATAGTAAAGACCAAATTGATGGAGAATTGTAAGCTGAGAGCAATATGAGAATCAATGCACGAAGCAAGATTAGGGTTCAAATAAGTGGTCCCCCCCCCCCCCCAAAACGTAATCATAAAGAATTGGAGAATGAATCATCGAAGGAGAATTGTAACTTGTTATCTAACCAATTGAAGAAGAATTGTCGCAAATAAGTCAATTAGGGTTTTTAGTTTTGGAGAAGACTAGAAGAGGCTAAGAGAGCTATGAATTGTGATTATGAATCGTGTGAACAATGTGAATGTCGATGACAAGAAGGTTTGAGAGAATGAGAGATACGAAATTCGTGACGGATATGGATTTTGGATTTTAATTGGTTTTTGCTTAAAGTCCAATGGAATTTAAATGGACATAAAATGTGGATTGGATATAAAACCTAATTCGTTAAAACATATTTTAAATGGTTTGGGTTAGTCTGGTTATGGATAGATTTGGTTAACCACTTTTTTTTTTTTGGCATAAACATAATGGTTTGTTATTGAATGGCATTATAAAACTTATTTACTCTTGTTTAATTTATTGTTAGACCAAAATTTTGGCTAAAATAAGTTTTAGTCAACTAGTTTCAACGTCCTCGCAAGGGTGTTTTGAGAGTAGATTCTAACCAACAATCACTACAAGTTTGTAACAAAACAATTCATATGTAATTTTTAAAAAATTTATCACTAAAATTTTTATGATCTCGTTATTATCAATGAAAAAAGTAATTTTTGTCACTAAATTTTATCATGAATTCTTTGTTCTTTTAGTGAATCTTACAAGCATTTAGCAACAAAAATTGTGTATTTTATGAACCTTAAGTTTTGAAGCAAAATCTAACATAAAGTTTTGATCTTTCCTTCCAAGTCTTCAGCTTTAATTTCCACGTAATTTGCAAAAAGATGAAGCTGCCACTGCGATCAATAACCACCACTACAGCTGACAGCTACAGTGCAACCACAAAAGAATAAAATGCAAGTAATTTTTTCAAAGGAGAATAGATTAACTGTACTTTTTATTCCTAAAATGTAACATTTGTTAGTTAATTTTACTGCTTATAAAAAATTTATTTATTTTAAATTAGTAAAAATTACAAAAATCACATACTTTTAAGGTTAAATTAATTAGTAGGTTCATGAATTATTTTAAAATTTTTAATTAAGTTCCTAAATTAAAAAAAATTGTAATTGAGTCTTTGATCTTGTAAAATTTTTGTAATTGAGTCTCTAATATTAGTTCATGATAACTTGAAACCGTCAAAAAATGACAATTTATGGCAGTTTTAAAGATCTTAGAAACTCAATTACAAAAATTTTACAAGATTAAAGACCCAATTACAAATTTTTATAGTTTGAAAACCTAATTAAAAGTTTTCAAATAATTCAGAAACCTACTGATTAATTTAATCTACTCATTAAACATAAAAACTAAAAACAAACAAAATTTTTATAAAATCAAAATAAAAAATTAGGAGTATTATACTTTTAGAAATCAAAAACATACTTGTCCAAACCTATCAGACAGAATCAGCTTCAAGGGGGTTATGCCGTCAAGCAACGGTCACTGTTTAGGTGGCTTCAGTTGTATTTGATTGGCCATTGAATCTTACCAACGTCAATGTTTGTGAACGCTATGTGAGAAATGGATTCCCCTTGAATGCTGATTGAAGAACAGGATGCAAAGAAAACAATTGAACACACTTCCGCTGTGGCTTTTGGCGGGCATATGGTGGGAGTTTTCTAATATTAGCTAGCCGATCTGCTAAGCGTGAAACATGGACTTGATTTTGCTTGAAAATGGAATATAGAGACCGGTTATTTGTGAAACACATTAACTCCAGGTCAAACATGTGTCATTTTCTTGGGAAACAGTAAAGGTTTAAGACGTCGTGGAGATTTTTGTCATCTGAGACTATCTCCATAATCGGTGCAAGAGTGAACATATAAGTGAATTTTACACTATGATCCTCTCAAAACTTTTAAGGCATCAGGTCTACAAGTCTTACATGAGATTTCTTCCCCAATAATATCATTCCAGCGCGCGCTTGCCTGTCGTCCTCTAAACCTGCGTTTTCGTGAAAACCCTCCAAAAGAAAGTGAGAAGTCAAGATATATATATGTACGCGGATACATAAACGTGCATATTTTGTTGCTCCTTTTTTTTTGGATGCCACATATGTTAGTGTTGTTTGTTTCCTTTCTCATTTTATCTTTCGTATCTGTCAAATAAAAAATTCTTTCATAACTTACTAGAGTCGGCCTAATAATAACAATGAGAGTTGAAACAGTTTTCACAAAGTCTTAAGTTCAAACTTTGTTATTGTTATTGTACACACAAAAAAAAAATTATTTCAAAAAAAAAATATAAGATACTAAATTTTAGTTGATTGAAAAAAATAACTTTAAATTAGTTTAGTTTTTTGTTTTAAGATTACATATATTTTCAATCGAAGATGGTCTTGTTCGAACAGAGTAGGATCCCTATAAATGGTAAAGTTTTGCCTACAAATATTTAAAACAAATGCATGCTCAGAATTCGAAATTGATACCGCTGATTAATAGGCTAAAATAACTTTACATCTGTTGATATAGTGCTAGATTAGTTTAGTTTTGAACATATTAAACGAAGACTCGAAAGAATATTTTAATATATATTGAAGATTGCTATTCGGTATGAAATTTAGTCAGATTTTTATGAATTAAAATCTGGTGGCTCTCAACTCATTAGTGAAATAAGATTGTAAGGAAATAGAATCTCATAGCTCCATTTTGTTCATACAAAATTTCGTTGAAAATCTCTCGTAACATTGAGCATTTGTGTATGTAAATAAAGAAACAAAAAAAAGTCATCCAAATAATCTTTCATAACATTTAGAATTTGTGCATATAATAAATACAAAATAAAGAATCCCAAGATATATTTTGTTAAATAATACTTTTACTAATGACACACTTTTTTATTATTTATATTTATATATTTTTTAAGTAATCTTAAATTATTAGTTTTTAAAACTTTTCTTTTACGTTAATTTTTTTACCTCAAATCTTAATCTTTTAAATTAATTATTGAATTGCTTCTATTTTTTATATTAATTTTTTTCTTAATGATAATCTATATATTATCTTCACTTATTTATTTTAATTAATTATACATATTTCTTAAATCAATTTGTTTATATTTTTTACTCATTTAAATTAATTATACACATTTAGTTATAATTTTAAATATTTTTTATTTATATTTATATTTTTTGTACTTTTTTTATTCTTTTAATTAATATTTTCCTAAATATTTTTAAAATTTTGCCTAAATGAAAAATTGCCTATATAATACACGAAATACTTATCAGTTTTTATTCTTGATGAACATAAAGAATAAAAGAAGTTTGATACATTTAAATGTATAAAATTGATTAAGCCATAAGTTAACTTTATAATAAAATAAAATTATACACATGACTAAAGAATTTTTAAAACAGTAAGGAGGTTTTTTTTTTTTTAAGGTATAATATTGCATTCTCAGGAATCACATTCCAAGAAATGTCATGCCTATGAATGTTATTCGTATGAACATGTTTGGTTGACATTTAGTAATTTCAGAAAAAAAAATAAATTCATTTAATTAAAATTTGAAAAAATAAAAGTAGAAGAAAAAATGTGAAAGAATGGAGTTGAGATAGGTAGTTATTATAGAAAGTAACTTTTATTCCCATTATAATGGAAGATACCACCTTTGGCTATATGAATAAGAAGTAATTAAGGTAAATATGAATATTTTATATTTTTAGAATCAATAATACCTAAGAATATTTTTTCAAAACGTGTACCAAATATGAAATGTGATATTTTAAAGTTCACTTTCCCAAAATTAATTTTCGATACCTTAAAACAAATACAACCTTATTGTAACACCTGAGACAAGACTTGCGTGATCCAAAGGATCTCCAGCTTGTAACATAAACGGTTTATTTGGAACGTCAAATGAGGAAGGGTGGAGGAGAGATAGAAAAAATTATCAATTGTCTTTCTTTATCGGTTTGGTACGTTTCTAAAAGGAAACGATGAAACAAATAAACGTGAAACCGACAATTATATATCATTTCCAATTCAGGCATAAAGAGGAGAGCAAACTGTATAATGTTATAAAAAAGATGAAATTATTCTTATTTTCACATATTTCTCTCTTTTATAAAGATAATATTTATGTCATATTATACACACACACTTTTTACATAACTAAATAATAGAGGGAAAAAATTATCTTTTTTTATTTTATTTTCTATCATACAATCCAAAAAATCATTCAACACACACTTTTTACATAACTAAATAATAGAGGAAAAAAATTAACTTTTTTTCTTTTATTTTCTATCATACAATTCAAAAGATCATTTCATTTTTTATTCTCCCTCTTATCGGGAAAAAAGATTTTCTCCATTTCTTTTTCGCTCCATTTCTTCTATTGCTATGATTTTAGAGAAATAAATGATACTCTTCATTAAATATTATCATCTCTATTTCATGTACTTTTCCAAAACCTTAGTATTGAAAGAAATGAAAATAGTTAAAATAAATGTTAAACAAAGGGCTGAATCCAACAGGAGGGGTGAATTGGATCTTTCAAAAATTTCAAGAATTCCCAATTTCTTTTCAATAATGAATAACTAGATTTTTAAAAACTTTGAATCTTATTGATTTGGTTATATGAGTGAAATAGGATTGGATCAATTTATCTTGAACTTTTCTATGCAAAGGGCCTTATGATTTTAAATGCAAGTGATCAAGATTTAATATCCTACCAAGAGGATAGAGGAAAGAAAAGTGCAAACAAGATTTATACTGGTTCAATCACCACCGCTGTGATCTACATCCAGTTTCCAATCAAACCGATTGGTGTTATCACTAAGTAATTCAAATGTTTACAAATACTATACACAAACAAAAGAATTACAATCAAACAAACTACACAATCAAGTTTCTTGAACCCTATCAAGAAAACTTGAAACCTTTCTTGTGGAACCCTACCACAAGGAAGATATGAGAGACACCCTCTCAAGAGCGAAAATCAAATTAAAGGAAGGTTAAATATCACCTTGGTTTGTGATAGATGGAAAACAATGCAGAACTAATCAAACTTTACCCAAGAAGAGACTTTTCTTTATCCTCAAGATTGATTCATGATGAGCTCTTTGACTTTGATTCAAAACTTGTAGTGGAGTAGAAGAATAATATCAATTCTCTCTAGAAAATCTCTCTCTCAATTTTAGAAAAAGTGAATTTGTAAAAGTGTTATGAAGTGATATTGAAAGACTCACTAAGGTTCCTTTTATATAGAGAGTTCACTAGAATAACTAGTTATTTAAACTTGTTATTAGTTATTTTGTTATTTGAAATCTGGAAAATGAACTTTGAATGAATTTAACTAGTTATTTCCATTTATAACTAGTTAAAACAAAGGCCATTCAAATTTGCCTTTACTGGAATAACTAGTTACATAACTTTGTAACTAGTTATTTTCATATAGGACAAAATAGTTTTATATTATGTAACTGGTTACAAAATTATGTAATTAGTTACAACAGAAATAACTGATTACATAATGTTGTAACTAGTTATTTTCATATAGGACAAAATAGTTTTATATTATGTAACTGGTTACAAAATTATGTAATTAGTTACAACAGAAATAACTGATTACATAATGTTGTAACTAGTTAAAACAGAAAACATGTAACTGATTACATATCAATTTAACTAGTTAAAACAGTGTAGATATTCACTGTTTATGTGAATTTAAACGGATTTAATTGATTACAAAGCTAACTTAACCAATTAAATGGTTCTTAAACATAAGATTGAATTGTTCTAAAGCTTTAATATGTAGCTTTCACTTCCTATCAATTTAAAACTAAGTTTTATCCAATTATTCCTCTTTAAACTCAATTTTAGACTTATAGAAAACATATTTCCACTTTATTAAACCTTTAAGTCTTAAACTTTGAGCTCATTACTATCAAACCATCAAGGATAAAGATAAATCATGCAAGACTCACAACCACACACACATGCATAACCACACATTACAATTTTGCACTCATCAAGAAGCTAAATCATCAAAACTATATTAAAACTCCTTAGGGGCAAGAGTAATTCTCTTCTTGCTTCTTCAATCTCCCCCTTTTTAATGATGACAACCACTTGATGAAGACTTGTTTAAATGGAGCAACTTGTGTGTTGTTGGTGTGTCCAAGCTGTCTTCATGATTTCATTATTGCAATTTGCAAAAATATATCCTTCTCCCCCTTTGGCCATTATAAAAAATATAAAACCAAAATAAAGTATGGAAAGCCAAAAAGAAATAAGAAGGATAAAGATCATAGCAATTGTAGCAAACTCAATTATTAAACAAGGGTAAACTTCATTAAAGTAGGTCATAGAAACACATTACAACATATTAAAGAAAAACAAACAACAAATATAAGCATAAGGATTAGTCTTAAGACCAACATTAAATGCATAAGGAACACAACATAAGCAACATCAAAATAAAGCAATCATAATGTTAAACAAATCATTCTAGCATTAAATGGGAGTTGTGCATATTTATTCCTGCTAAGTGTTAGCACTTTTCTAGGGTGTTTAGAGGAAATGCTAGAGGAAGACATGGTGGTGAAATGGGATTTTGATAAAGAAAGTTGAAAATTCTAGTGATTTTTCAAGTTTCAAAAATGTTTATAGAACTACCAAGTAGTAAGCAAACAAAAACGTATTTAGATTTGAGGAGCAACATTCATGTGAGATTTAGGTGTGGGTTGTGTGTGAAAGTTAGTCAAAGATTTTAAGAATCTTTGTGCAGAACTTGAGTGATTCCTTGACATCAAAGAGAGGAAACAAACAAACAAGAATCAATTTAATCAATTACAAAGGTGCCATTTTTGTTTTTGGTACAGTAGCTAAAATAATCAGTTAAGAATGCATTTAACTAGTTAAAACAGTGAGCAAACCATGTGTAGTGATCAAAAACATAATTGGTTACAATTAGATGTAAGTAGTTATATAGGACAACTTTTATTTTGGAGCTTATTGTGTCTCAAAAGCTACATGAAATAACTGGTTACATATTTATGTAACCTGTTAAAACTGAAGCCATGCTATGCGTTTTAAAGGGCTGGACAAAAAATAACCAATTACATAAAGCAGTAATTAGTTATTCCAGAGAGCTATGGGAAAACGCATGGGGGGTTGTAAAAGAAATAACTAGTTACATAAACTTGTAACAAGTTATTCCAACAAACTTGCTATTCGAAAATGAAAGCTGTGATAGAAATAAGTAGTTACATAAACTTATAACTGGTTATACCAGCAAGCTGTCCACGAATATGAATGCTAGAGTTTCGAAAATAATGGGTTACAAAGTGCTGTAACAGGTTATTTGTGACAGCATACTACACTTTTAAAAAAAATCTGCAGCAAATAACTAGTTACTAGGTGCTCTAATTGGTTAAAACAGTGAGCCATTTATTTGTGTAAATGAGACAGCTCAAAAATAACTAGTTAAAGGCTTTATAATTGGTTATTTGTGACAGCAAGATGCACTTTTATACTGAAAATACTGTAGTAATTTACTAGTTATTTATGCATTTAACTAGTTACATACAACTTGATGAGTATTAATCACAAAATAACTAATTGCAAGTTCAAGTAACCAATTAAATCTACTCTAAACCACTTAGTCAAGGATCAAAATGCATAAAACAACCAATCAAAACACACTTTAACTAATTACTTGTTAACTTCAAACTTTAAAATATTTTAGTCTAACATTCATGCTTCTTTCTCATTCAAAAACTAAGAATCCACATATGAAAACACAATTCATGAATTTAGTTCTAAGTTTTATGCATTCTAACTAATTTATGTATGATATCAATTTATGTATGAAACTTATCTAATGATTTCTAGTATGCATGTATGTATCCAAGAATCAAACACATAAATTTCTTAAAACAATAGAAACTTTCACAATTACTCAAACAAATCTAGTATTTAAAAACACATACAAATGCACACATAAAAAGTTTTAAACATGAAATTAGAGTGACTAACCAACATTAGACTCATCTAGGATGCCTAGTTCATTTCTTATTAAGAAGAACCTTTCTCTAGGAAGAGGTTTAGTGAATATATTTGCAAGTTGCCTATTTGTAACAACAAATTCTAATACACAATCCCCTTCTATACCACAACTACACATCATTTTCTTTTCCTAAAAGACACTTAGTATGTAATGTAGATGCACTATCCAAATTTAACATATAAATGTTTTCTATTCTATTTCCTATCAATTTAACTTCATTTGATGCATTTGTAGTTATCATACAATATTTTGAATTAAACACTACTTTAAAATCTTTATCACACAATTGACTAATACTAAGCAAGTTGTGTTTTAGACCTTCAACATACTACACATTTTCAATCAAGATGTTTGAAGGGTTTCCAATATTACCAACACCAATAATCTTTCCTTTGTTGTTATCACCATAAGTCACATATCCATCTTGTCTTGAGGAAAGACTTGAGAACTTAGTGACATCTCCACTCATGTGTCTTGAACAACCATTATCTAAGTACCACATTGAATTCCGAGCTTTCAAGCACACCTACAAAACAAGATTAAGATAAAAATTTTGGTCCCCAACTTTTATTGGGTCCTTGAATGTTAGTAGGGGTCTTAGTTCCTTTAGGAATCCATATGTACTTGCCACTAGGAATGCCAACATTTTTAATGTAACATGAAGATGCTGTATGGCCTTTCCTACTACAACAAAACCAGGTCACAAATGGATAGCTAGTGGCCTTTCTAAAGCTGAAAAAGTTATTATAAGATTTTTGTTGAGTTTCAAAATTGTAACCAATTCCAGCTTTGTCAAAGACACACTTTTGTCTACCAAGCAAGATATCCAAGTTTGCTTTTCCTTTTGTGAACTATGCAAGAGTCTCCTTGAGATACTCATTTTTAGTTTTAAGACTAATGCAATTCTCACAATCTAAGACTTTAGGAGAGGATGAAGATGCATAATTACATGCAGAGTTTTTGTAAATCATTTCTATGATTTCATGCTCTAATTTAAGATCATCCAACTCTTTTTGCAATTTAGCTAACTGTGATTCATATACCTTAATTTTTCTTTTGAGCCTATTATTTGAAATTCCTAACTTTTGAACCTCTTCATGCATCTCTAAGAATGCTTAATGTAATTGATCATAGTTTGAAGAGATTTCAAAATCGGAATCACTTACAGCGCTTTGCTCACCACAGCTTGCCATTAGACACAAATTTGCTTCTTCATCTGATTCAGATTCACTTGAAGAGCTCATGTCATTCTCATCCAATGCAATGTAGGCTCTTCTAGCTTTGCTTGGTTTCTTAGGCTTTTTCTCTCCCCCTTGATGTTTCTTTAAGTAAGTTGGACAGTCCGCTTTGATGTGTCCTTATCCTCCACATTCAAAGCAAGTATAATTTGAGGGAGTTGTCTCATTCTTCTTAGTGACTTTCTTGAATACAAAGTTTCCATTTCTACTCTTCTTCTTTTTCATGAATTTGCTAAATTTCTTTACCAGTGAAGTCAAATTCTCATTGTTCGAATCATCCGAGCTTGAGCTATTGCACTTGTCATCTTCTTCTTTTGATGAGGAAGCCTTGAGTGCTATGTCTTTCTTCTTCTTGTCAGTTTCTTCTTCATGAGCCAAGTGATGAAGCTCAAGTTCATGCTCCCTAAGCTTTCCAAATAGTGCAGCAAGTGTCATGGTTGTAAGATCTTTAGATTCTACAATTGCTGTCACCTTTGGTTGCCAAGATCGGTTAAGACATTTGAGTACTTTTACATTCAGCTCTTCCCTGTCAAATTTCTTACCAAGACCAATTAAGTGATTAACAATATGTGTAAACCTTTTTTGACAATCAGAGATAGATTCACCATTATTCATGCGGAACATCTCATACTCTTGAACTAATGTATGCTTTCTAGCTCTTTTAACATCATTAGTTCCTTCATGAGTAACTTGCAAATCATCCCACATTTCTTTTGCAGTTGAACATTGAGATACTATAAAGAACTCATCAAGAGTTAATGCAGAGGTTATTATATTTTTTGCTTTTAAATTGTATTAAGCTTTTCTCTTTTCTTCTTCAATCCACTCAATCCAATGTTACTTGTTCTCCTTTTTCCTCATGTTTAGGAACATATGGTCTATTTTCTACTGCATCCCATATAGCCACATCAATCGATTCAATAAATATTTTCATGCGAACCTTCCAATAGGTATAGTTTTCACCATTGAAAATAGGGAGTCTATTAACTGAACCACCTTCACCGTAATGCACTTGATTTCCAGCCATTTTAAAAAGAAATCTTGAAGTAACTCTCAAGAACCTTGCTCTTGATACCAATTGTTAAACAAAAGGGCTGGATCCAAGAAGGGGGGGGGGTGTGAATTGGATCTTTCAAAAGTTTCAAGAATCCCCAATTTCTTTTCAATAATGAATAACTAGATTTTTAAAAACTTTCAATCTTATTGATTTGGTTATATGAGTGAAATAGGATTGGATCAATTTATCTTGAACTTTTCTATGCAAAGAGCCTTATGATTTTAAATGCAAGTGATCAAGATTTAATATGCTACCAAAAGGATAGAGGAAAGAAAAGTGCAAACAAGATTTATACTAGTTCAATCACCACCGCTATGATCTACATCCAGTTTCCAATCAAACCGATTGGTGTTATTACTAAGTAATTCAAATGTTTACAAACACTATGCATAAACACAAGAATTACAATCAAACAAACCACACAATCAAGTTTCTTAAACCTTATTAAGAAAACTTGAAACCTTTCTTATGGAACCCTACCACAAGGAAGATATGAGACACCCTCTCAAGAACGAAAATCAAATTAAAAGAATGTTAGATATCACCTTGGTTTGTGATAGATGGAAAACAATGCAGAACTAATCAAACTTTACCCAAGAAGAGACTTTTCTTTATCCTCAAGATTGATCCATGGTGAGCTCTTTGACTTTGATTCAAAACTTGTAGTGGAGTAGAAGAATAATATCAATTCTCTCTAGAAAAGCTCTCTCTCAATTTTAGAAAAGTGAATTTGTAAAAGTGTTATGAAGTGATATTGAAAGACTCACTAAGGTTCCCTTTATATAGAGAGTTCACTAGAATAACTAGTTATTTAAACTTGTAATCAGTTATTTTGTTATTTGAAATCTGGAAAATGAACTTTGAATGGGTTTAACTAGTTATTTCCATTTATAACTAGTTAAAACAGAGGCCATTCAAATTTGCCTTTATTGGAATAACTAGTTACATAACTTTGTAACTAGTTATTTTCATATAGGACAAAATAGTTTTATATTATGTAACTGGTTACAGAATTATGTAATTAGTTACAATAGAAATAACTAATTACATAATGTTATAACTAGTTAAAACAGAAAACATGTAACTGATTACATATCAATTTAACTAATTAAAACAGTGTAGATATTCACTGTTTATGCAAATTTAAACGGATTTAATTGATTACAAAGCTAACTTAACCAATTAACTGGTTCTTAAACATAAGATTGAATTGTTCTAAAGCCTTAATATGTAGCTTTCACTTCCTATCAATTTAAAACTAAGTTTTATCCAATTATTCCTCTTTAAACTCAATTTTAGACTTATAGAAAACATATTTCCACTTTGTTAAACCTTTAAGTCTTAAACTTTGAGCTCATTACCATCAAACCATCAAGGATAAAGATAAATCATGCAAGACTCACAACCACACACACACATGCATAACCACACATTACAATTTTGCACTCATCAAGAGGCTAAATCATCAAAACTATATTAAAACTCCTTAGGGGCAAGAGTAATTCTCTTATTGCTTTTTCAATAGAGATGATCTTAACCCTTCTACCGAACCCTTTTTTTTCCTTCACTTTGTTACCTAAACGAAGCATATCCTAAGGGGTATATCATATATAGTTGGAAAAAAAGCAAAGACTACAGCTTTTCCAATTAAAATAAAGAAAACTTACTGTCAGAACTACTGATAAAATTTTAAAGTTTTTAAGAATATATACTTTTATTAAAATTGTGACACTTACTGTGTATGATATTTTTCTAATTTAAATTTTTGACGTGTGAGTTTGATAACTAGTTGAGATGGAAAATCCTATTAAAAGTGGTCAACCAAGTCTTTCGACAGAGATTTTTTTTTTATCAGTAAAAAGGCATATTTATTCTGAAATAGCTAATAATAGGCACAAGGAGTACCCAAAATTGGCAAATACATAGTTGTATAGGGCATATAGCTTTCCCAAAGAAAATAAATTATAGCACCTTTCAATCAAGACAAAGGCCCAACCCTCCAAGGAAATACATAGTTTGTACTTTACAATCTATGGCCACCAAAGGAACAATTGACAACACCCTCCAACCAAAAAATTCCCAAGTTAACAGTAGATTTACAAACAACGAAGCCATCTGAACACTACCCCCACCCCCCACCCCAAAAAAAAGAAAAGAAAAAGAAAGAACACTACAATGAGGGATAGGGGAAAATACCCCAAGCCAAGAAAAACACTTTGTAATTTGTACCAGCCTACACAAGATTCCAACATGATACAGCTGCATAACAAACATACCAACAGAATAGTACAACCGCAAGTTAAGCACTTCAAAACAGTGACGTTATTACACTCACATTGATCTGCAAATTCAAAAAACCACAAAGAAGCGGGCCCACAATCCGCTCAAGGATTGCGACAACAGATGAATTCCAAATCCTCAAAAGGCATTCCAAAAACCCATTAATAGAATAATCCGAGGGTCAGATTGTATAAATAATCAGACACAAGACCTCATAAAATAAAACACAAAATAGGATTGCTAAACCAGTCTGAGAAGAGGCAAGCACCTCTTTTAGACTTTCCCAAAAATCATCTCCAAGTGGTGACTTGGATCCTATATACAACCAGATATTGATCCCAATTACCATTTGAAAAGATAATAAAATTCCTGGTTTCCCAAATCATCCAAACAGTTGCCCAAATCATTAACCACACTCTTCTATCACATGGACCATTTGTCAAAGTTAGTGAATACTTTGCACTTATAACATGGTTATAAAAAAAAAAAATTACTCAAGAGTCAACAAGATGTATAAATTAGCCGCTTAAGCTTATGCATTCTCCAAAAAAAAGCTAGGGCATTTAAATGCAATAAGCACGAAATAAAGTTCAAAGTGACTGTTACAAGCAGTACAATAATTAATAACTTAAAAACTTACTACAAACAGCATTTGATGATATTTCAATAGTATTACCTTTTCTTTTGATGGGCTTCAATAGTATTAACTACTTCCAAATAAAATGGGAAAGCTGAGGGCCTTAAAAGTTCTCCCGATGTCCGTCCACAAACCTTTTTAGTCTCTCACTCATTGCGGTTGTTCCTAGTTGAAAGGATTGCTGAATCTACATAAAACCATAAACAAAGAGGGCAAAATTATTAATTTCTTAATATTTGAAGGCTAATTAATGAATTAATTTGTAAAATAATCAGTGTTAGGAAGAAAATACTTCTGCGTGCACAAAATGTAGCATTGAGTTTCCAGCAAATGAAGAATGGACACTCTTGACCTCTATGTTCTCTTCATGAAGTATGCGAACAATTTCACTGAAAATGTATTGGTTATCAAACCCACACATCAGAATGATTTTTGGTGCTTTAGAAGTACTCGAACTATCACTACGAGATCTCTTCCTTTCCATTAAGCTTTCTTTCCTCTCCTGCGCCGTCTTCACCATTGTCTCTAGGTTCTTTATGTAGTTGGTAGCCTCGTCTATTTGATCAGCACGTGATAATGCTTCTCCCTGCATTAAATGAAAGTTACCCTCAATCAACACACACACACAAATGCATGGTACAAGAAGACAGAGAGAAAGAACAGGCCCTGGGGTTATTGTTAGGGAGAAGAGAGTTAAGCTTGGAATAGAGATCCTTCATATGGTTTCTCCTGTTTTTTCCTACAGTCCTTCTTTCGATCCCTTTGGTTGAAGAAGGATAACCTCCCTGCTGATGAGCCATTGATACTACTAATATTCTAAGATTTGTTTACAACCAACTTGATTAGTATCTAGGGTTCTCGGAAGATCGTTTGGGAATCCGGAATTATATTTATATAACGGTTCAGCCAGAGATGGCATACAGTGAGGCGAGTTTGGGGTGTTGCTACCATAACTCCATAAGGTACTATTTCAGTTCCTTTCTTTATAAGCTAATTTGAAAGAAAAATTTTATTTTTATTTACCTGTCATTTTAAAATATTATAATAATATTTTTTTAACTAATAGAGAAATATATTAGAAAATGTTATATGGTATGAAAAAAATTGTTCAAATGGGTTATGAAATAATGGTCTTGCTTTTGATTAAGTTGGATTGACACATGTAATGATTGTTTTAACTAATATTTTGCATTACTTTTGTGTATAGTTTTAATTTTCGTTAATTAATTAATTAATTTTATTACATCATTTATTACATCCTTTAATTTTTTTTATTTCTCTCTTACTCAACGAGGTGTATAAATCTTAAGTGGGTGTGAAAGAAAAAATTCTTTTTTCTTATTTTTTAGTTTGTCTTAGTTTTTTCCTTTATCTACCAAAGAAGTATAAAAGTTTTTATATTGTCCATTAATCAGAAATCATCATTACTTTTTTATATTAATTTTTAAAATATAAAGTAGAGAAAAAAAGTATATACACTAACAATGTAAATTTTTTTTTATATTGTTATCTAATTACAAATCACAATGCATACATGACAAGTTTGTTAACTTTAATAATAAATATCCTAAAAATTGCACTAAAAATTGATTTATAATTGGTTAACAATGTAAAATCTTTTTCACTATCATGTATATCTATTAAACTCTATAAATAAGTTTGGTAAAAGAGAAATTTTTTCTTGCCTGGAAATCACAACCTGAGAATCATGATTCTTAGGAATGAGTAAAATATGTTTAGTTAGTCATAAATATTCTTGGAAATATTTATATTTGTTGCTTGAGAATTAAAGATTTTTACGTTTGTTTTAATAGAACTGTTCTAAAAGCTTTAATTATTTATCACATTAAATAAGTTAATAAAAATAACGTGATATTTTTATCGCAGTAAAACTCTTTTCCCATCTTGAGAAAGTTAGATACCCACCTCTTTCGATAGAAACAATTTCATAGAAAATATAGACAAAAAAGATTTTCAAGAAACATTGTTCCTCAAGAATGTTATTTTTTAAATAATAAATCAAAAATGAAAAACAAATATTCTCACATTCAGATTCTTGAAAAACTAAAAGCTTACCTTATACCAAATGCCTCCTAAAATTCATACCAAAAATTATTTTTAATTGGTTGATAATATAAAATCTTTTACGTTAACAATGTACATGCCTATCAAATTCATTTTTTTAATTAAAATTAATATTTTATTTTAATAAGTATTATTTTATTTCAATAATTTGAATCAACAATAGTAATCGAATACAATGTTAATTTTAATTAAAAAAACACCAATAATAATTATTATATTGTTATAATTAATGTTTCAAAAGTCGTTACATGTAATCATTGAACAAGAATAACATATTAATCGATGTTGAACGTTACGCTAGTTGGTTGCGCCCGTTGTGAATCCGCATTGTGTACGGCGCTGGCGAAGTAGAAGGTGAAGGCTCATACGTAGGGTAGCATGTTAGAGTACGAAATTTGAAGCCCAATAATATTTTTTATTTTTTTAAATGGTTTAATTACATTTTTACTCTCAAAGTTTTACAATTTCAAAAATTTTACCACCAAAATTTTTTTTTCACAAATTTTGCCCTCTATTTTACAAAATATTGTGAATTTTGTCCTCAAGTAAAAAAACTGTTACAAAATTATCTTAATTGTAACAGTTTAACGGAAAAATTGGCACAAAATGTCTTAATTATGGCAGTTTTTCTATATTAGGACAAAATTTGTGGTATTTTGTAAATTGGAGGACAAATTTCACAAAAAAAATTTGGGGGGGGGGGGGGGTGCGCAGGAGAGGAGGGACTCGCAAAATTGTAAAATTTTGGGAGCAAAAAGTGCGATTAAGCCTTTTTAAATTTATTCATATGTTATATGTTATAAATTAGAGTACATAACCAATATGTTGTTGGTCCGAGTGAAATTGGATTCAGATTCCATAAGCACGGTCTTAGATTCGAGTCTTGTGTATGAAAAAAAGGTGGTTGGAAGGAGAGACTTTACTAAAGGTGGTTAGCCAGGTTTTTTGGCAAAAATTAGTCATTAATAAAGCTAGTAGATACTTTGCACTAATAACGTAGTTATCCCAAAAATATTAAAGTTCATAAATCGAAAAGAATGCAAACCATGTGTCTTTAATTATACACTTACATCAGTCTTTCTTCTTTATTAAGAAATGCACTTCACTCATTACCTACAACTAGTCAAAACATGTCTTCATTTTTTTTTCTCTATTTCTAAATTGAATATCTATAATTTTTTAAAGAAAATTATTAAAAATTAAAAACAACTTTATATCATATTTTAAATTATTCATTATAAATTTAAATATAATGGCAATGGCGACAATGGTTGTGACAGTGACAGTGATGACAACTATAGTAGCGATGGTGGGTGACAGTAGTGGTGGTGATGAAGGTGGTGTAATGGTGGCGGCAATAGTAATGGTCTCATAAGAGGTGTTTATAATTGAGTTTTAATTTCAGCAGCAATTTTTTTTAATTGTGATTCAAGGATTATCATTAAAAGTTCTCATGTTCTCAATCTAAAAATTTTCCATTTGAAATGCTCCATATATATATATATATATACTTTAAATAAATATTATTACACTATTTTGTGAAATATATGGACAATATAAAAGTTTTTTACACTATCATTCAATTATGGATTACCATATACTTGAAAATTGTTGCTTTTTATAATAACTACTTTAAAAGTCATACCTAAGTAGATTTCTAATTATAGTTGTGTAGATTTATTGGACTTAATTAATGAAAAACTATGTGAATAAGTGTCAGAATAAAACATTTTAGGAGTAATATAGGTTAAATATTAATATTGAGAATCATCTTAGACCTTAGTTTATTTTTGATATTTTTCTTATTTTTTGCTAATTTTTGTAGGAATTTCTTGGAGTGAAACATTGCCAAAAAGAAGATTGAGGATTGCCAAGTGATATAGTGAAAAATGCAGCACTGGTCAACTATGAACAAAATTGTTGAGCAAAATCCTTAAGGCTCGCTCAGTGATATTATGATATTGTTTTAGTATGTTACTATTATACTATCAATCAACAATGAGTCCTTTCTACTAGCAATATCACTCACTACAAAAAAAAAAAGTTTGCGATTTAGCGATAGAAAATTTCAATCACAAGAAGAATAATTTTGGTCTCTAAACATGTTAACGACTGAAATAGGGACAAGAACATGGTAACGACAATTTGCTTATTTGCTAAGTAGTTTAGAGACCAAATTGCATGTTATTCACCAGTTGCAACTGATATATTCGGCCGCTAAGGTTCAATGTATTCATTACTAACGTGGTGACACCTTTTGTATCAAGGACCCAACTAGTAATCGACCATTATTGTCACAAAGTTGGTCACTAAATAATAAATGAATTAAAAAAAAACACTTTGTGACTTCATATTTGATAGTTGATTCAGTCGCTACATAGCAACCAAAATAATTCAGTGCCTAAATTTATCGCTAAATTGTATTATTTTTTTAAAAGAAATAACGATCAATATTTTGATCTTTAATTCAATTGCTAAGCAATAATATTTGAAATAAAAGATGGTGGGTCAAAAAGATCTTAAAAGGATTCTAGGAACTCTCATAAGTGGAAAGATAATGTTATCCAAGAAGACTCTTCAAAATTCGGTGCTTAGCAAGATTGTCTCTAGTGGAGGATACCTATAATCTCTACCAAAATAAAAGAAATTTGGTGCTTAGGATGTAAACACAATATATTAGGTAAAAGAAAAATGAAATGATTAGTCTCTTTAGGGACAAAACAAATTTGAAATACAAGATGGTGGATCTGAAGAGTAAAAAGGATTCTTAGAGCTGCCACAAACAAAAACTTGATTTTTTAACCAAGTTAGTTTGTTCTGTTAGTTTTTACTTACATATATATATATATATATATATATATATATATATATATATATAAGGTAATATTGCCTCCCTATTTGTATCAATTTTACAATCATTTCAGTACAAAAGGATGAAAGATACCATTTCAATTCTCTCTCTCATTCACCATTTACATGGTATCAAAGCTCTAATTTAGAGCTTTGGTTGCCATTTTTTCTTTTTCCCCTTCTTTTTATGTTATCCTTTCCTTTTCTCCATAACTTTGTGCAAGTAGTCATGGCCAACTAGAGTTATACTGATTTCTTAACAAATCCTTCTAATCCTTACTATCTTCATCTAAACAAGAGTCTTTTTATTGTTCTCGTTTCATCTCTTTTGGATGGAAAGAACTACCACACATAGGCATGCTCCATGCATTTGGCTTTGATTTCAAAGAACAAAGATAAGTTCAGTGATGGCAACATTCCTCAACCTTTTGCCTCAAATTCATTGTTTTTAGCTTGGACTCGTTATTACACCATAGTGCTTTCTTGGATTCAAAGATCCATATCAAAATCTATTATGAAACCTATCATTTGGATAAAAACTACTTCAAACGTATAGAAGGATCTAGAGAAATATTTTCTCAAGGAGACATTTTCTATATCTCTAAAATTCAAGAAGATATTTACAAATTTTAGTAGGGAAATCTTGATGACTCGAACTATTTCACCAAATTAAAGGAGCTATGGCATGAATTAGAATTTTTTTGCCCTGCCTTACATGCAAATGTGCCATTACATGTACCTATGGTGTTGTTAATCCTATGAAATCTTATATGGATCAAGATTATGTCATCAAGTTCCTCAAAGGGCTAAATGAACACTTTTCACATGTGCAATCACAAATCATGTTAGTTGAACCTCTTTCAAGTATGAGCAAAGCTTTTTCCCTTGTCATTCAGCAAGAAAGAGAAATGAGTGATCTCATGAGCAATGGGATTAGTGACAATTCATTAACTCTTATGCCAAACTCTAGGCAATGGTTTAATCCACCTACTTCTAAAGGTGGCTTTGCTGGTAGAGGAAAAGGGAGAAATTCTTATGGTAAACAGCAAGATTCTGGTTTAATAAGACTCTATTCTTAATCCAAAGGCAAACCCCAAGCAATTCTTGTAATGAGTGAGTCCAAGCCCTCTAATGATTAAGAAACAAATGTCTAGACTGTTGATTTACACCTGAGCAGTATCAAGGCATCCTTAAATTACTTCAGTAATCAAAATCCAACCCATAATTAAAGCCACACATGACTAATTCAGCCATCTTTACACCTCTCACCTTTAATTCTAATTCTATTGCCAATTTTGCTAAGAATCCTCATTTATGGATTATTGACATAGGTGCCACTAACCATATAACTTTTGATTGTCATTTTTTACAAGTCATCAGTCCATTAAACCTATTCCAGTCACTTTGCCATATGGTTCCCAAGCCTTTGCTTCCTTTGTTGGAACAATGGTTCTTTATACTACTTTAACCTTACACAATGTTTTATATATCCCTAGCTTTCTTGTTAATTTGATTGTTGTTATTCAATTAATTCAATCTGGCAATTGTCACATTATTTTTCATACTAGTTCTTGCCAAATTCTACAAAACCATACCAAAGAGATGATTGGTTTAGCTAACTCTCAAGGAGGGTCGCATATGATAAACACTACATCCAATAAGTCTACAAGTGTTGCCTTTAATTATGTCACAAATGATTTTTTCTTAAAACAAAAACTTGGCATATGAGATTAAGCCATGTATCTGATTATGGTTTACAATTAATTTCTAAACAATTTTCCTTTATTCCTTTCAAGAATAAGACTAATTAACATCCTTGTGATGCTTATCATTATGCTGAATAACAAAAATTACCTCTTCCTAATAGCAATATGAAGTTTGTTTCTCCTTTTGATTTATTGCATGCTAACATTAGGGACTTTATTCCACTCCCTCTTTTCTTGGCCACAAATTTAAATACTTTCTAACTTTAATGGATGATTTTAGTAGATATAGCTAGATTGTTTTCATAAGAATGAAAGATGAAACCAGAAAGATTAGATAATGGACCCAAAATTGCCATGTATGAATTCTTCCTCTCTGAAGGCACTATTCATTAAAAGTCTTACCTTGAGACCCCCCCCCCCCCCAACAAAATTAGGTGGTCAAGAGGAAACATCAACATATTTTGAATGTTGCTAGATCTTTATTATTTCACTTTCATCTACCTTTACACATGTAGAATTTTACTATACAACATGCTATCCATATCATGAATAGAATTTCCTAGCCCTCTTCTTCAATTTAAATGTCCAAGTGAGCTTTTATATAACAAACCTTATACCTTAATGTACTTAAAAGTCTTTGGTTGTCTTAGTTATGTTACAACATTACAAGCTCTTAAAACAAAATTCGCTCTAAGCACTCAAAAAGTTGTGTTTCTTGGACACAAGGAAGGAACTAAAGGCTAAATTCTTTATGACATCCAATGACCTATTCATTTTTAGAAATGTGGTATTCTATGAAAACCATTTTCCTTTTCAACCCTTAACTAATACCATCTAACCTGTTGCACTTCTCATCATACACCATATCACTTTGATTTCATCATCACCACACCTAAATTAGTATACTAAACCACCTCCACCACTTGCTCCTACTCAACAATCAACTAGAATCAGATCCAAACTTAGTTACTTATAGGATTACTAGTACAACCTCTCCACTAGTTGTCACAATCCTTCTTCAAGTACTGCGGCATATTCTATTTTCTTTTTTCTTTTGTATGATAATTATTCTCCTGAATACATACATTTCTATTATGTCATTTCCACCAACCTTAAACCCAAAACCTATGCCCAAGCATCTAAATTTGATTGTTGAAGGAAAGCCATGGATGTTGAGCTACATGCACTTGTTCTAAATAAGACTTGATTTATAGTTGATCTCCCTCCAAGAAAAAACCCATTGGATGTAAATGGGTTTACAAGATCAAATACAATGCTAATGGGTCCATTGAAAGACACAAAGCCCACATAGTAATCAAGAGATATACAAAATGGAAGGCATAAATTATTTTAATACTTTTCCCCAATTGCTAAGCTAACAACTGTTTGGGTTATTCTTTCTATGGAAACAATTAAAGGTTGGCATCTCAAACAATTGGATGTCAACAACGCTTCATGATATAGTGGTAGGTACATTTCACATGGATTTTAATTTTGTTTGTTGAGTGCAATTCAGTATTGATTGGATCATTTTCGTGGATTCATGATGATAAACAAATGAACAATAATTAATCAAAATTTATATTATTAATTGTGAATTTTTCATCTCATTAGCAAGTCTTAATGTGTTGATGCCTCTCATTAAGCACATGTTTAAATTATAAGTTGTACATTTCAAATTATGATTTGGAGAAATAAATTGAGTTTCGTTTATAAATAATAAATTTCACAAAATTATAATTAAATTACGTTTAAACATAATTTTAAAACCGAAATCATAATTTGAGTAGGAAAAAGGGAAAAAAAGAGAGCTAATTTTTCATTGAATCAAACTAGAATTTACTAACATAAGAAGGCATTTGCAAGCTTGTTGTACCAAAGCAAGAAAAGTAACTAGCTTGTCAAATTCCTCAAATTTGAAAAGGAAATATTTGGATTATGTTCACTTTTGGTTCCTTCCTATAATCTTAAATTCGTGGTATTGGTCCCTTTTTTTTAATTACGCGAATTTAGTCTCTTAATTTCTAAAATTAAGCAATTTGGTCCATTTATTAGTTGACCATTTGTTTAACTGTTAGTTGACTCTAACATGACATGGTTGACTATGATGTGGCGCGGCGACACTAACGTGAAGTTTTATGTTGAGTGGTAGTACACATACCTTAATTGTACTTTTGGTCCATCTACAATTTTCAATCCGTGATTTTGGTCTCCCTTTTTTTTAATTGCTCAAATTTAGTCTCCCCAGTTTTTTAAATTAAGAAATTTTAGTTCATCTATTAGTTGACTCTGACTTGACAATACACATGGTGTTGATAGTGAAGTTGATATTTATAAATTACTAAAAAAATATACAAATTAACAAATTATTTGTGCATTTATAAATTTATATAATTAAAATAAAATTATTTGATAAATAAAATTATCATCTTAACTTTTTAATATTTTTTCATACAATAAATATAAACAAACACTCATTTTCTCTTTTATCTCATTTTTTTTCCTATTTTCTTCTTTCTATCACTTTTTTTTTTCATCACATCACTTATACTATATTATTTATTTTAATATAAAAAATTATATATTTTTTTAATTTATAAAATTAAAATAATAAAAATTTAATATTAAATAAAAATTATTTCACACAATTGTAATATTTGGAGATCAAAAGGTGCAATTAACTGATGTAAGTAATGTATATATACATATTGTTTATATTATAAATCAAATAAGCCAAATGACTTAATAACTTTAGTGGTTTTAAATATGTGGGAAAGTCATGGGATCAAGTTCTGTCTCTGTCAGTTTTACCATTTTCTAATTATATATCCTCCATGCTACATCAGCGACACGTAAGCAACCTACATTAGCATCTGCCATGTTATAGTCAACTATGGATGGATTAAAATTGCTTAATTTTAAAAATTAGGGACTAATTCCTGTAATTAAAAAAAAGAAGGACCAAAAATGCAAATTGGAAATTATAAGAAGCCCAAAAGTGCAATTAAGGCATGTGTACTGCCACGCCAACGTCATCGTGCCACTCATAGTCAACCATGCCATGTTAGAGTCAACTATGGATCAAACAAATTTGCTCAATTTTAAAAATTTGGAGACTAAGTATGCGCAATTAAAAAAAAAGGGACCAAAAGTGTTATTAAGCCAAACATTTTTTAACAGTCATAATTTTTGGTTATTTAACGGCTTATTTTTATTTTTTATTTTATGTGTTGTAATTACCTGATTACTTGTGTGCAAATTTTATGTTTAGGTATGTATCTATATAAGTACTAGTATGTGTATCGTGCGTCGCACAGTGATTTGTGTGCTTGGATTAGTGTAGCAAAATTTCAATGAAATTTGAAAATTATAACTTTAAAATCTTATTTTAAAGTTTTTATCCATAATAGTGAAATTGGAGGAAAAATATTTCATGTAAAGTTCAGAAAATTTTATTTCATTACTTTATATTTTATTGAAAAAAGCATGTTTATGAATGTAAAGATATTTAATTAATTAAAATGAAGTAGTTAGGACAAAATTTGATGACTTTTGCATAATTATGATTGCTATAAGGTGAATAATTAGAATATATGTAGAATAATATAAATACAAAAAGCAACATAATGGGATGGATATTTGACAGAATTAAATTCAAAGAAGCATAATTTAAATTACAATGAGAATCCAAAAATTATTGGTATCTATACCCAAAACCATTTGTTTAAAATTCAAAGTAAGAATACCATAACCATTAACTTATAAATTTAACAACCTGCCTTTAGTTAATACTTACATAAAGGATTTTTACATCCTGAAGAAATAAAAAATGAACAGTATGTCCAGGTTACAGATGATTAGCCCTGACAAAGTTGTACCAATAGGCTAGGAAGCGTTCATTTGTTCTCCTCCCCCTCCTTCAAGAATGCATTCATACATGTTCCCTTCATTATCTTTTATATAAATCTTCTTCTGTCTCTTAAGAATGAATTTGTTGACAATTTTTGCAGGTAGGGGATGCAATAATGAGGATTTGATTAAAATGTAATGGAAATAAAGGATAAAATCAATATATTTAAAAATAAAATAATTCATTAACTGACCAGGACTCTGTCCTTTCTTAGCATTAGGTATGGATAATACTCTAGTCCAGCTCCTATTAATGCCATTGTTAAGCACATTTTCTTCTTGTAAATCATTCTCCTTTGCTACATAAGAGTCTTCCACATAAGATTCTTCAATGGTAATAGGATAAGGAATTTCAAAGTTGCTAATAGAAACAATTTTCATTTTGAATTTGTTATCTCCAACATAATGAAACCATGCTTGACGCCTTGCTTGAAGCTAGTAAAACTTAGCCATTCTTATAACACTACAGAAAAAAAATAAGCAGCCCATTCAAGTCATGAGAAAGTTCCAAAACAGAAATATTTTCCTCTGGATCAATTACTTTAGCATTGCCCACAACCAATCGTTCCTTCCACAAAGAAGTAAAGGTAGCCCCAAGGTACATAAAATCCTAGCCATACAACAAGTAAATAGTTATGAAAAATTATATATTGTGAAATTTTTATGAAAATAATTGTTAGAGGTGGTTTAATATGCCTCGTTAGGATTGATATAGGTCTTTATGGTTATGTAGAAATCCTCTGAAAATACATAATGAGCAGGTCTGACACTGATAGTTGGAACAGGGTATTAAATTTCAATATATCTAAGGTTATAGATCCTAATGTTAAAGAAGTTGTCTCCCATATAATGGAATATTACATGATGAACTTCTCTCAAATCATAAAAATCTCGCATATTTAAGGCACCATTTATTAAACTTGGATTATCATGCTACCCAGAAATATAAAGACTTAAAATATTTCCAGATGGATCCATTAGTTTTGTTATTCTAGTTATAACAGAATCACCCCAATAGTTTAAAAAAGTCTTGCTAATCTTCATAGAATCCTATATAAGAAAATAAAGAATTAAACTATATCAGATAAAACAGAGATACCATTAATCTAGTTTTTTGTAATAAAATTATTTTGCAAAAACGAATATGGCACTTTCTATGGATTTGAATTTTGATGCAAATGTCTTAAACCAATTTGTGAAACTTGAAGTAGAGGAAGATGCCATCCTGCTAGAAAGAGCAACATCTAATCTATAATATATTCAACAGAGCCAAACTCATGTAAAAGAACTTTTATGAATCATTTAGCAAAACAATTACTCAATCCAAAAAGGCAAATAAGTAAAGTAGAATGACTTTCCAAGCTTTTACAATGCATATGACAATAATATAAGATGAATACCAATATTTATATTGCATATTTTTTTGAATAAATAAATGACCATTTGTATTTCACCATTTACAGAGTCTAAATTAAAACAGAGAGGGCAAATGATTTAGACATTTGTTGATGAAGGATATCTAATCTCTGTTTATAACTTTCGATTCCATAAAGCATAATTGAGTACATAATTAACATCAATACCAAAAACTCCATGTTTTAGTTGATAAAAGTAGTCGCTGAGAAAATCCAGTACCGAGTTTGAAAAAGAAGCCAACCAAAAATGTTTGTTATGTCTAGTCCAAACCACAATGAGCTTTATTTTCAAAAGTCAATTCCAGTAGCTTTATGCATTGTAAGAGGTTGTGTTCAGTACAAAATAAGCAATAATTAATGAGACATGCAACCCATTTAGGGTTTTGCGTAAGAAGAACACCTTATTTGTGTAAGAAAAACACGAGCTTGTTTATGTTGAATACTAACGTGTTGTCTCTTTTGTTATCCAAGTAGCACCACGTTGTATATCAAGAACAAAACCCAATAGGGTTTTAAAAGGCGATTTTTGATATGAAGGGAGAAGCAAATTGGGGGAATTAGGGGATCGAAGAGTTGATAAGACTTAAGAGGATTTTTCGCTAATTTCAAATGGGCTCATTAATCATAAAGGGCGTATCCAAAAAATATAGAATAGAAAACCCATATAAAAATAATAATGGACCATTTGTTTTTGAATATATCAGGCACTTAAGACTGAGCCCATTCTTAAGAATGACAAAGAGTGGCATGTCAAGATACATAATAATTGTTTTTCGAATATATCAGACACTTAAAGTACCCTTTCATCCATTCACTCATTTTAAGTCAATAAAGTAAACAAATGCATTATTAAATTGTTGTCCTATTTACGGAGAGAGAAATGCAGTTGAAAAGAATCAATTATATTCCCGATAGTAACTTTCCACGTTTTCGTTTTCCTTTGGCTTTGCATGGTATACAATATGTTAAATGAACAGTTGTAGTTTTTAGGGATTGGTTGAATGCAAAGAGACATGGGGAAAAATCATAAAGAAAGGTAATTGGTAAGGTACACTTCACACTAGTTGAATGGGAATGTACATTGGAAAATGATCAACATAGGGAGATGGAAAGTTGTCGTTTGATCATTAGATGATGCCTTTCATCTGCCGTTTTTGGGTATGGACGAATTCATTATTTAGTCTATACCCTTGCCGATTAATTCGCTTTAAATATCTGGTTGTGATATATCCAAATATTGTTTGATTATATTTTGTTAAATTGTTTATGTTAGCCAGAGTGTAGATTGGACGTAAAGCAAGAGTTGGACAGTCCTGAATAGGTCGAGGCAAGACTTGAATTTTCAATCTAATGAACTATTTAATTAACACTTTATGGATCGAAATAATAACATATTTTTTTTCATATTTGATTTTTCTAAATTTATTAAAAAAATTAGAAACGTTTCTTATGTATTAAATTTCGTTTTGATAGAGGAATGAAAGAAAAAAAAAGAACATGGAACAAAAACAAACTAAACAAACCGCTAGCTAGGCTGGGGGAACTCCACACTAGCCTCGTCCGCTCTTAGTAGAATGCTTAACCTAACAAGGGGGGTGGTAAATACTTGTAATCAATCTTCCATGGAAGCCCCTAACTTAGCCATGTAATCAGCATAGTGATTCCCTCTGCGGAGGGTGTGAGACAGTTGGACCTTTCAATCAAGCTGCAACTTTTCTCGAATACTCTAATAATGGCATATAAGTGAAATGTAAAATTGTCATCAGTCAATAATGATAATCCAGTCTGCGAATCAAAATAGCAAGTCAGGTTATGGATGCCTAAGTCCTAAGCCAAAGAGAGCCCATGTAAGAGTGCCAAAAGTTCCACATGTGTGTTATTTGTCCAACCCACAGATCCTGCAAATCCATAAAGCTAATTTCCATCTTCTTGCCTAATCACACCGCTAATGCTTGACCGCCCAGGATTTTCAATGCTACTTTCATCAACATTTAGGATTGCACCATTAGCACTTGGAGAGTTCCATCTAACTAGTCTTGCATTTCTACTTGAGTTTTCTAATGGAGGGAAACTCACATCAATTGTATCAGCAAAAGATATAGTGAGCTTGCTAAGTTTATGCAATGTTATGTTCTCCTTTGCTATGTAGGTTAGATTACAGGCTCGCCAACACCACCAGAGGCCTACTAGGAAGACATTTGATGAGTCACTAGAGCTACCAGCCTTGAGCCATGCTAAATGGTCTTGAGTTTGGTAAAAACTCTCGCTCCCTAGTCCAGATGGTCTTACAGAGCTTTAGATGGGGGACAGTCGCACAGAGGAAAGATTTTGTCATTGCTAGACACCGCTAACAAGTATTTATGGGAGTCATTTCGCAGTGATGAAGGTTGGTTAACATCAGTACCCAGTTGTGGCAGGCTAACCAAAGAATGTATTTCACTTTCTTAGTGGTTTTGCGTTTCCACAACCATGTCTAGGAAGCATTATCTAGATCAACTTTTTATTCTATCAACCAAAGATATGTCGATTTAGTATTTTACTCCCTTTTGATGTTATAGTGCCAAGTTTGAATATCAGTAATTTGTGGGTTGAGGTGCAGCCTTGTGCTCAGTATCTTATTCCGGATTAACTCCAGGAGTTAAGTTGCGAGCCCATTTAACAGCCATTGGTCATCCTGGTACAAGTTTTTCACTTTAAATCCTGAATGTTGATGAAATTTACTTTCTCTCGAAGAATTCCTAATTGTGACCAAGGTGCAAACCAAAAGGATACCTCTCTTGCTCCCAGTTGCATCTCGTAGCCGTCCTTAAGGATGTTACTTGCTTTAGTGATTGAGTTCCATACAAAAGACCCCTGAACTTTAGCTCCATTTAGCATACAATTTTTGTGTCTATATTTGCCTTGAGGACCTCTGTCTAGAGCTTGGGTCTTTGGATGTGAAGATTCCAAACCAATTTACCCAATAGCACAGCGTTGGTATCCCTAGCTCGACAAAGACCCAAGCCACCAAACCTTTTGGGGTCTCGCCATTTTATGCCAGCCAACTAGGGGGATTCCTTTCTCCGAGTGCCCTTTCCAAATGCAGTCATGGGTTAGCCTGACAATAGTGTTGCATATACTCTAGGGGATCCAGTAGAGCTGCATGTAGTAGATTGGGATTAACACCAGAACAGATGATGCTAAAGTCGCTCTGCCTGCTTTGTTCAACAGCTTATTTTCCAAGAGGCCAATAGTATTGATCTTTTCTATTATGAATTTGAAATCTGCTCTACACACCTTACCCTTAAAAAGTGGGAAGCCCAGGTCGCGATTAAGGGAATCAGTACTTCTAATAGATGATAAACTTGTGCATTTATCAATCTTTTCTACAAGGCACTCCTTTCGAGTAGTAAGCCTGAGATTTTGCTAGGGTAACTTTCAATCTAGAGGCCTTGTTGAATTTTTCAAGGACAACTGCTACAAGACGAGCCTATGAGCTCTTTGCTTTTATTAATAGTAACACATATCTACGAAGAGTAAGTAGGAAACCCATGGCCAATATTAGAGATTTTAATCGGCTGCCATCTCTTGGCATTGACCTTATTAGTAATAGCAATAGATTGTTTCTCCAAGCAAAATGACAAAAGGGTAGAGGAAGAGAAGGATGGCATCTATTTCCATTCTAGATAAGAGAAAAGTGTAGATGAGGATACACAGTGCATAATGAGGTTGATCGTTTCGGGGGAGGGGGGCAACCAAAATCTTAGAGACAACTCTATAGGAATTCTAGTTGATGTGATCGTATGCTTTTTCACGATTAAGCTTGTAGGCCAGCTCGCCTTTTTTATTCTTTTTCTTTTTTGACTTTTACATGTTGTGAATGATTTCTTGCAAGATAATAGCCTTGCCTGCTGTTCCCCTGCCCGGAGGAAGCTGCTATGGAAAGGCCTAATAAGATCATTAAGAAAAGGGGCAGAGGTAGTTCACCAAAACCTTCGTGATGAGTTTGTAAATGGTGTTGCATAAGTTGATGGGCCTTAGTTCCTTGAAGCTTGAGGGATTATCCACTTTCGAGATCAATGCAATTAAAGTCTCAATAATGGCTGGATCAAACACCTCACTCTCAGAAGCATCATTCGCTAATTTCCAAATGTCTCCCCTAACCACATGCTAGAATTGTTTAAAAAAGATTACTTGAAAGCCATCCAAACTAGGGGCTTTATAAGGATTCATAGTGTTAAGGGCTCTCATAACTTCTTCCACTGTCACTAGCTCTGTTAGCTTCTTCTTACCCTCATTTGTTAGTTATAGCATTTCAAATACTTCAAAGGCAGTAATAGTTCCTAAGTTAGAGGACTGGAAAAGCCTTTGAAGAAACATTGTGCCTCATGCTTAAGAACTTCATCATCAGTTGTCTATATGCCACTTGGGAGATTCAATCCATGAATTTTGTTCCTTTTCCTATAGATAATCTTTTGTGCGTGGAAGAAGGAAGTATTTTTATCCCCAAACTTCACCCACTTTTCTTGAGATTTTTGGTATTAGTGGATTTCCTCCTAAGCAAGAATCTAGTTCTACTCTTATTGCAATTGATGCTCAAGGAGTGTGAGGGCTTGCGAGTCCACTGTCTTAAGCTTCCTCTATATACCCCTCAATCTAGTCTCAATTGCCTTTTTCTTACAAAAGATATTTCCAAAAATGTCATGGGTAAATTTAATTGAGTCTTCCCATACCTGATTCGAAGCCATTGAGTCTTCCCTCAGTTTGATGAACTACCAATGGACATTGCTACCACCAGGAAAAGGACCCTCAGAGTCAAGCACACCTCATACAGAAGCAAAAAGAGTAAGGTTGCAAGTGAACCTGAAGACTTTGAGGATAATGTTACTGTCATTGGTAAGTCCATTGTGGAACCTCCTGATATATCCTATTCCCCCGTCCAACCATCTTCATCCTTTATGCAAACACAAACACAAGACCAAACAGTTACCTAAAACTTCATCGTCCATCCTCAACCACCATCCATACTTGTAAGAACACCTGTTCTTGATCAAGAAGGGAATCCAACTCTTGATCAAAATGGTAAACTTATCACCCATACACCCTCACCTTCTAACCATCCTAATTGGTTCAAACTAACCTTTTTACTCCAAATCTCTCTATGCTTCTACCTGGTGAACAAGGCTTCGTGTGCACCTTTTTTACCCTAGGACTATTCAAAGACCGTTTGTCTGTAAAGCAAAAGGAAGTGAAGATAATATCCTTTGAAGAATGTGAATCCCAAGCCTATTCCTATGTACATTCAAGGTCCAAAGTTTAAAATCAACTTGGACTGAGCCTTTACCTTTGCTGGATGTGTAGAAAGCTAGAAGCAGATGCAATATAAATGACCATTGTTATTCGTGCAAGCTAATTAACAAAATCTGGTAAACATTGATCCTATGTTTATCAAACCTGATCTTTACCCATTACCTGAGTATCGGTTTGACTACTCTACTATTCCACCATGTCCACAACTAGAATACTATGTCTACAAGCCGTCCAAGGATTTTGAAGCTCTTAATCCTGAAGCCATTATCAATCTTCCCTTGAGGCGTTTTGAACGTAAAGTATATCGAAAGGTGGTTCGCAATTGGCGCATGGTGCTTTGGAGCTCACCTTCCCAGTATCATCCAACATAGGATTCTTGAGTTGGAACAAAATTCTGTTGTCAGACACAAGGACAAGAAGAGCCAGTCAGAAAGAACTATTCATCTTAGGCTTGTAGAATTGAAGTATAGGCCTCTAGATCCTCTAGAAGTTGTTTCTTTCCTACCCTATTTGAGTAACTTTTCTATGCTCATGTTTAAGCTGTTGTCTCTTTGAAATTTCAACTATACATACCTTCATCACAATATATTAAGGTAACCATGTCTGTGCGCATTCAACTAAACAGAGTTTGCCCACATGCCCATCCTAGATGTTAACAAAAAGAAAACCAAGATTTCGGTCAAGTCTCTCTCTCTTCCCCAATTGTCTAGAGTAGAGTTTCAAAGGCACAATCACATGACTAAAGAATAATATCTGATAAAGAGACTTCGAGATAGAAGATGAACGTAGATGATGCAGAAAGCTTCTAGAGCCAACATATGTGGCAATGTGAACAAGAAGCATCCACTAGCAGCCTTTCACAATATGACAAAGCAGAAGTGCCCACAATGAATACTGGTATATACATGCAACGTCTAGCTCATGTCTATCACTTTTCTGATACCTCTATTACTTTTGTTCAGCTTACTGATTCAACACCTTTCATTGGCCCTAAAACGTCAATTTTGTGCGCTATGATTGGTGCTTTCACTAATGGAACCAAGCTAAAAACCCCATTTCCATAGGAAGCTCTCTTTGAGAGATATAAGCATCCAAGGCCAAGGGAGATTGACATACCTCCTCTTCTACTGATGTTAGAAGTTCCTCCATCTACTCCAAAAGTACCACCACCATTAACACCACCTCCACCAACCACACCTAGTTCTCAAGCATCTACTAGTGCTCACCCACTTGCAGTTTGCTCGCATCAGTAAGTTATTGACATTGATCCTCCTGTTTGAGCCTACATTGATTCACAACTTGCACCTAGAGCTGTCAAAAGGTGCGGCCTGGCCCGACCCGACCCGCACAGGCCATTTTCTTAACGGGCTGGCTTGGCCCAGCCTGGTTTATGATCGAGCCTATAATTTGGTGACCCAACCCAGCCCTATACGGGCCACCGAACCAATTTAGCTTGAATTTTTTTACATGATTAACATTGTTATTTATTTTAATTATTATTTTATTTGCCAAAAATTATAAAATTAATTTATTTAAATGATATTTAATATTTAAAATTAAATTCTATATACTTTCTAGTATAAACAAACATTTTCTTCACATATAATTTACTTAATTACTTAATAATCTTATTAAATATTATCTATGTAATTTACTTCATATATATTATTTAATATTATCTATGTAAATTTAAATTTATATATATACAAATCGGGCTAGCCCAAGCCGCACGGGCCAGCCCAACCTGGTCCTAGTTGGCCTGCCAGGCCAAACGGGCCAGGCCAATTTGGCTCGGTTTCTTATGGCTAGCACTTTTTGAGCCCAACCTAGCCCTTTTTACGGGTTGATCGGGCCAGCCCATTGGGCCGGGCTTATTTTGTCGACTCTACTTGCACCTATGATGGCTTTTCTTCAACAGATAGCTATGAATCAACAACTTCTTCAACAATAACAACACCCATCTCTGCCTCCTCTGCCCCAACCTTAGTGACTATGATGGTCTACTCATCCTTTTTGCCTGATACCAAAAAGGGGAGTATTTGGGAATTTTGATATTTAACTTTCAAACACTTTGACTTTGTTTTTTAGCATAACAGTTTAAGTAATGCAATATATTCTTTTACCTGACTCGTTTTTATTTTATGCTCTGATTGAATATGCTTTGATTCTCTTGAGATTGAATCTTTACATGCTTTGTCTTATATATATTGATCTCAGGGGGAGTTTACATTTTCTTGGTGTATCCTCTATATTTTATCCTAATATATATATATATATATATATATATATATCTATATTACTTACATAACTATGATATAAATTGTTTTTATGCTAAGGTCCGATGATTATATTCAAAATTTAATAAAGTTTGTCATCATAAAAAGGGAGAGATTGTTGGAACCAAATATGTATGAAGCATCTAACCACTCAAGGTTTTGATGATAACAAGTGTTATTAAATTTTTAATGTTGTAAACAAGTGTGTTAAATGTGCAGAAAAAGCATCCATAAAATTTTAAGGTATATTTCTTTAACTAAGACGCGTCCAAAAGCTTTTTGAAAACTTGGCATCCAACATTTTTAGAAATAAAGGCGTCCAATGCACCTCTTTGCGAAACGCATCAAATACTTGTTTTCTAAAGCGTCCACTTAAGATATCGTTAAAAGCATCTTTACCTAGACATTTGTATTTCGTTAAGGTTTCATTCATGCTACATAGCTTGTATCCTCGTACATCTTGAAACTTGTTCTTTATGCGTCTTGAAAAACTCTAACATTTAAAAATCTTTAGCATTTAATGAAAAGCAGGATTTCTGATGAAGTATAACCCTGAGCTAAAGTAGTCACTTATGGCTAAAGTA
>QUWT01000055.1:0-15026 GCA_004329165.1 Spatholobus suberectus | reverse complement strand
TTCCCAACAAAATTAATGGCATCAACAGCATCTTTTCCCTTTTTCCTCTAATTCAAACATCTTATTAGGTGCAAATTATATAACTAAGCGTCAGATTTTCAAAGTTCATTAACCTATCTTAGCTACCAGTTCTCGATCGTTTGATTTTACTTTGCTTTTTAACTTCAATTAATACTATTTCAGAAAAGAACCCAAACAACCCACCCAAATTTAATATAGGACTCTCATAGCTAGCCAATTAAGAGATGGTAAACTCAGTCTCAATGGCTATGGCTTATAATGTCAACCATCTCATCTCTATCATAAATACTATATATATGTTGGTTCAAACCTCGAACAGCAAACAATATGCTCGAGTTATTACAACCTATATCCTGACAGAGTAACAGGTGATGCTAAACATGCTAGAGTTTTGTAAAATTTGGATTTTCATTGATTAATTTCATTTGTCAACAAACTGGTTCAATAACGACGTATATTTTAGAATTCATATTTTATAATTGTGATTAAGTGGTCATGATAGGTTTCCTCTCGTGTTATAAAATGAGTTGTGTTTATATTTTTACAAAATTTTTTCATTAATTCTCCTAATATTTTATAAATAAAGTATTAATAAAAAATATATATATATTTAATATCTTAAAAACATATAAAAGAACATTTAATATTTTTTCTTTAATAAGTAAATGAATTGGTACAAAATAATATTATAGGAAGATTTAAAATTATTATTATAAATTTATGTGTTTTTTTGGTTTTTTTCTATAACACGTGTTGGCTATTCATTTATTATCCCATCAAGTGTTATAATCATTGTGGGCAAATTAGAAAGAGAGGAAATTCTGTCTGTGCAAAAGGTTAGTTGGGGTGATATGCTTTTCATTTTCTGATTAGTGTTCTTGTCCTTATCAATTTATCAAATAAGTGCACATGTAATTAGGTTGTTAGGGATTATATCGTACATAAATTGAAACGTCCATTGTATTTTTTTAATTAATATTATTAATTATACTTTTTGTCCGGTAAAAAAAACATCAAGTTGATGTCTTTTTTTAAGAGAAAGTTGATATCTTTAATATAGGTAAGTAGTTGTTCCTATATATCCATATACACGATGCCTTGGTATTCTAAGATCATGTATTGTGATATAGGTATATAAAAAATACATGATTTATCCAAAAGAACAAAGACATCATTTTTTTTTATTGAACTCATGTGAGGAGGTTTTATATCATGTATAATCAAATTAAAAGTTGTTAGGACTGACATTAACTCAAAGGGAACTATGACGAATGGACGATGCTTTATTACACATAAAAAGGTACATGTAATTAATATTCAACTACTCTTATGCTATGTTTGTTTTAAGAAGGAAAAAAAAGTGAAAGGAAAGAGAGGAAAAAGTGAAAAATAAGATTATTTTTTAGATTATTTAATAGAAGAGAAAATGAAAAGAAAGAAAGATAAAAATTTTCTTTTTACTTGTTTAGTTGTGTAAAAGTAAAAGAAAAAAAATATAAATAACATAAATTTCCTAAATAAAAAATAAGTTGTGATATGAAAAAGAGTATTTTAGTCTTTAGGGCGAAAAAACCTTCTTCCCCTCATCTTCGTCCCAATTTAGAGTGATCATAAACTCACATAAAACCCACATAAATCTTTTCTTTCCTTCATTTGTCAGAATTTACTAAACGATGAAAACATCAAACCTCACCGAGTTTTCCATCTCCCCTAAATCATTCCGTCATGTATAAAGCTTTATTTATAAATACATTAAGAGTGTCACTATCTATTTAATATTTATCATTTTTATTTATTTATTTTTCTTTCTGTCATCTTATATTACCCATTATATTTATAATTTCTCTCTTTTCTATTTATATTTATCTTTTCGTGCCTACTCCTCAAGGAACTCTACCAAATATTTTCCATGATTCAAACTTTATTGAGTTAGACTACGAACAAGAGTAGTACTAATTGTTCTGCTTTTTTTTTTTTTTTTAATGAAATGTCTCCCTTTTATCTTAGTATTTTTGTCTGGCTTAGAATGCTTGACGCTTACTTTATGATAAGCTGAAGGATGTGTTTGTTTGGAGGAAAGGAGTTGAGAGGAGGAGACAGGCCGGTCTTGATATTTTATGCGTCCGGGCAAAACAATAGATAAGACTAAGATATATATATATATATATATATATATATATATATATATATATATATATATATATATAGATATAGATATTGTATAAAAAAATAAATACGTGACTTTATTAAAAATTATATGTTTTATTACATTAAGCAAATAATATAGGTTTGACAAATTTTGAAAAAATGTATCACATTTTTCATTTAATTTACTCTTATGTTGTCATTTATCATTAACAAAATATTATCATCTCATATTAAATCTTACATTATTTTTGTTCTTTATTAATATACTAATTTTTAGTTTTAACTAGCATTTTAGTTTGTGCATTGCATAAGATAAATATTTATTTTATATAATTATAATTTATAATAAATAAATATTTTTAAAATTTTAAATTATATTATGATAAAAATTCATAATAAATAAATATTCTTAAATATATGAATTATATTCTTAATTTATGATAAATAACTTAAATTGTAATATAAAGTTATTTTTAAATTGAAACAAATAGGTGGTTAAGAAGAACAAGTGTTGGTGTACAAATGTGAGTAATGTAACTAAGAAGTCCCATATTGGATAAAGATAGATATGTTGAATAACATATAAGTAACAAAGACTTTCAAACCTAATGCCTTAAGGTTTTGAGTTGAATGTGGTGTCAAATTCACTTATATGGTTGGCTCATGGCCTATTCTTGCAGTTCTCCCGGTGTTTTACCCCCTTGTATTTCCCAACAACAAGTATATGGATAAAGATAAAAGGAGTATACTATGAGATGATTGAGAGAGATTTGTTTTCTTAATTGTGGAGAAGGTGTGTGAATTGCACCTATCCTAAAGAGAAAAGAGAATGTTGAAAATTTCTAATTGAGTAAATGAGGAAGTGAGAGTTTCACTCTCTAAATTGAGGGTTCTAATTTATAATATAAGAGTATATTTCTTTATAATTTGAGTTTTAGTTTGTATTTTTTATCTTGTTAAAAAAGTAAACACTTTAGGTCTACATATTATTATAAGTCCATTATATGTTAAAATAGCAGGGAGAATTAAAAATTCATTTAACATGAATTTATGAATGTAACACTTAAAAAAAAAACTAACAAACAAGAAAGTAGTACTTTCTAATCATATGTCATTTTAATTAGATATAGAAACTCAACAATTGAATGAACTTTAATTTCTTTAGACTCCTCCCTTGGCCTTAGGCCATCACCACTCTAGGCACTAGGGGTGAGCAAGGGACGAGTTAGGCCGAGTTATGTTTGACCCTTTCCATCCCTAAATTTTAACTGGACCAAATTTTTAGACCCTAACTCGTCTTTAGACCCGAATGAACTCGATGATCTACAGATTAAATTAGGATTAGGCTAATTTAAGATGGGATTGAGTTGACCCAAAATATAAGTAACATAAATTGTCACTCCCTAGTAATGTAATTGGATTTGAAGAATAAATTTGTATGTCATCATTGTAACATCCCTACTTTTATATATTAAATTATTCTGTATGTTTAAAAATTGTTTTAAGTCATCAATGTATTTAGAACAATTAATAATAATTTTAGAAATTTTTCTAGAATTTATTGAGATAATTTTTGTAAAATGACAAAAATACCCCTGGTTGATTGTGGGAACCAACCAGAGACTTTTTGACCTCAAAATATTTTGAAATTTTCATATTAAGTGTCTCTCATTATAAAAACTTTATTTTGAGAGAAAAGTAGTGAAAAATATAATAATCCTATTTCAATACTTCCACTGTTTTTTTATAATATTTAGCAATACAATTCTGAAAAATCGGAAAGGAATTTTGAAATTCTGACTCCGACCATTTTACTCAAAATTTCAAGAGCTATTTAATCTTGATTTTTAATAATTTTTCCGAGCCGGAGTCCGAAGAAATTAGAAAATGACAATTTTGTCCTTATTTCTCAACACTAATAACTGACATGTGGAAAAGATTCAATTGACATTAAAATGTCAATTTGAGCTTGGAATTATGTTATATATATAAAATATAATTTTGGAAATTTTTGGAAATTTTCTAGAATTTCTGTGTAAAATGACCAAAATGCCCCTACGTGTCTAATAAGCCAGCCAGTACTGGTTTGACATTCAAAAAGGGTGAAATGGTGATTTTAGTTTAATTATGGGTAAAATATTTAATTTTATAATTTTGATAAAAAATTTGATATTTATTGAATTAAAATGGATTTTCTATGAATTTTCTAGCTTAAAATACACAATAAATACATATAATTTGAAATAAATTAATAAAAATTAAAAATTATTATTAGAAATTTATTTTTGATGAAAATTAATGTATTTATCCAGTTTTGCATTAAAATACATTATTTTGATATTAAAAGCTAATTTTTCAAGTTTAGACGTTTTTGTCGGTACCGGTTAATTCACCTATAGATAAAATTTGACACATGGAGGCTTGGGACAGCTGGTGGAGCACGTCCCCAACCCTAAAATAGGTGATTCACCACCTATTTGAGATATGTGTCCCTAAATTGGATTAAAATAAATAAAAATTGGATTTTTGACATAATTGTGACATAATGGATGATGTAATTATTTGGACACCTAACCCCCCTCCTTCTTCTATAAATAGGCCTCAAAGTTTTCAGATTTTCACTCATCCTTTCCTCTCCCAAGCTAGAGAGCTTCTCTTTCTAAAGTTTTCTCTCTCTAAAATATTTTTTTATCTAGTTTTTATGTTAAAATTTTGCTAGTTTGCAACTAGTAGAATTTCTCCTCCTAGAAGCTTTGCACCAACAATTCCATCCTCTTCATCAACTATCTTAGAGGTAATGGGGGGAGTGGGGTTGGTTCTAAATTACTTTCACTTTGCATGTTGGTAGGAAGGGTTTTCCCCTAAACCCGTTTAGGCTTTAATTTTAGTATTGTTATTATTGTTTAAAGTTAAACTTTAATTTTTACTAAGTTGTTACTCTGCCCAAATTTAAATTATTAAATCATGATTATTAAATTGTTACTCTACTCAAATTTAAATTATTAAATTTTACTTGCTAAGCTGTTACTCTGTTCAATTTTAGAAAATAAAAATACATTTACTAAGCTGTTACTCTGCTCAAATTTAGAAAATCAAAATGCATTTATTTAGTTGTTATTCTGCCAAAATTTTAGTAATTATACTATAATTGTTATATCGTTATTCTTTTGGTATAGTGCAATTTCTGCAAAATAAGGCAAAAATGTTGATTATACTGGTGCTCAAATTAAATGAGACCAGGAAAACCTCTGTTTGAGAAATTAGGAAGTGATAAATTAGTGAGTAATGTAAAGCAAGTGACATGCAGTGGCATGACACCCTGCTAGGGAAGCCACAGTTTGGTACGCTGAGGAATGAAAGGCAGGGACCCACTTGCGGAGGTCTTGGGGGTAGGCATCAAGTGGTGAAAGTCCCAATGGCCAGGGGTAGCGCCCTTGAGCCGGGATATTCGCCTGACCAAACTCGATAACCCTGACAACTGCTCAGCATTCCAAGATTGGTTTGAGAGTATACCTCTATAAATGGAAATCCTAAATTGTTATTTTGTTCCTCAATGATGACGAGGATTGTACCATGTGATGGTGTTGAGAGGGGTATATGTACTCCCAGTCACTTCCCAGGTTCTGTTGAGAACTATTACCCACTAATGGGAAGTATGGATCCATACCTAATCAAGGGTAATCGGATATAACTTAGAATGAACCTTAGGATCTCTTGTGTTGTCAGTTGTGTTTTATCTTTGTTTTATGGTAGATTTTCTACCGCACATGTAAAAGTGATTTTAGAACAAAACATCTCACTCCATTATTTTCTTTTGTGTATGATTGGTCGTGATTATTGAAGACGACATTAATGCTCTGTGATGCTGAGTACGAGATAGAGAACATCTCAACGAGGGAAGACCTGAAGACCTATAGTATTTTCTTTGTATAAGGGATAGGGTAGATAAATACTGCTCTGTATAGGATCTTTTTTTATATATATAGTGGGTTAGGTAGTATATGTATTTCGATGTACTTTTGTTTTCTGACTGTTATGTATTACTCAAACCATGATGTACAGTTTTATGAAATATATGTATATATCTTTCATATTTTATTACCATTTCCAAATCTGTTAAGTTTGGAATTTCTTTTAAAACTGGAAAAATTTTACACGCATTTTTATTTACTTAAACTTAATAACTAAATTAATATGAATTATATTTAAAATTAAACAGGTGTTACAATCATTATACAAGATATCATGTAAATTAAATGATAATTACTTATAAATCCTTAAAAAAATGATAATTTTAATATTAGTTAGGTAAATATAGACAAAAGAAATTAATGGGCTGGAATTTTTTAGTGAAACACGAAAAATAAAATGCACTGTAAAGAAATAATAATGAATAATAGAGATAAAGATAAATAAAGGATGGGATGAGCCAAATTATGTTTGACCCTAACTAGGCCTTAAATTTTAATTAGGCCAATTTTTTAGATCCTAACCCGTCCCTAGACTTGAATGAATCCAATGATCTACTAGTTAAATTAGGAGGGGTTGGACCAAGTCATCATATTGGGTTGAGCCTTACACACTCCTACCAGGCACAAGCTGACCCTTGAGGAGATAATGGAGTATAATTGTTTGTTTAGGTAAAAATAAGAGTGAGGTAATAATTTTAGGTGAGACTTAAAATATTATTTTCCCAAAAGTGGGGAAATTGGAGGGGGGCAAGGACGCAAGATAGTGTTTATTTTTTAAATGATTTTTACTGTTAAATAATATTTTATATAATATAAAAAATTAAAATAAATTTCTATTAAAAAATTTATAGGTTAAAATAAATTTGTCTTATAAAAAATGTTTTTATACAAATTATTTATTTTTCTTCACTATTTTGTACTTATTCAAATAAAATAAAGAGAACATTCTTAACTTCTTTTTCTCTTATTTTTGTTCATTCAAACAAAACAATTTTTTTTCAACCTTATCTTTGCTTTATTTCTTATCTTCTTATTTTTTACCCTTTATTTCATCTCTTATCCAAATAAAATATAAAGATTGGAACAAGAATAGAAACCACGTACCAAAACTAGCAAAATCTACAGGAGAGGATAATGTCAATTAGCATGAATACATAAAATGTCAGACAACTCAATAGGGTTTAATTTTTGTTACGGATTGGTCCTGTAACTCATGGACTTCTCAGTCGAGTTTTATGTCCTTCCCTAGATATCAAGCCCGAGACCTATAGCCTTTGGCCATAGTATCATATGGAGTGATCCTAGGTACCACCAAGCCAACTATGGGACCAATCCGTAACAATTTCTATTTTCATGTATATAATTTTTATTTTCAACAATGTGTTCTTTATAAAAAAAAAAATAGGGAGAATTTAGTAGAAATTTTAATATTCAAAGTAGTGGCCAATTATCAGGGAAGGATATGATAGATTCCTAAATGCTATCATATTTATTTAAATGTTCACATATCTAGATAATGTTGTGCGATATAGTTGATTGAAATTTTATACGGCAGTTGATTACAGGGCATGTATATTTATTTTACCCTTTTGATCTTCGTATTTACATTATTTTGTTTCACATGTAGTGTATATGGGACATCCTGCCTCTCTATAGTTAGTTTGGGTGTTTATGGTTACAGAAATACTGTTCAACTAATAATTGTTTCAAATATATAGGTAACTTCTATTAAGTCAACTTTTACAACTGGTTTAAATAATTGTCTTTTTCATATAATTAATATAATATTAATAACCAACCTTTGTTTTGTATTGTTCTAACTTGCGAGTCTTTCTCCACTTGCTATACATTTTCTTTTTCTAATTTTAAAATCATATTTTGGTATGGAAAGTTATTTTTTTATCAGCAAAGACAAACTTTATTCATAGGCACAATGGGTGCCGTAATTACATTATACAATATGTAACCAAAGTTCCGTAATAGCAGCTCCCATTACAAGTCAACAAACAATAAGCACCAAAGTAGGAGTGTTTATGGGTACGGGTAAACCATTGACCCGAACCAATCTAATTAGTTCAGGTCGGTTGTTTTTTTTTTTGAGCGTTCAGGTCGCATCTAACCCAACTCGTTCAAACCTGTTCAAGTACGGGTTGGGTAACGGGTTTTAATTTACAGACCGCTGTACCCAACCTATTAAGTGACATTTTATTTAATTTTTTATTTTTTATATATTTTATATACTAATAATTATTAATTAGTGAATTACTAATACTAAATAAGACAAAAAGTAAAAACACCCTACACACTCGTGAAGTCGTGAATCTCTATTAATTTTAGAAATATATATATACACACACACATACACACTACATATTCCATGCATATTGTTGTTGTTATTTTTTTTTCGACTCTCATTCTAAGTTTCTTGTAAGCCTTATATTAATTTTAGAACCAAAAATGATGAGAAACAAAGTCTAAAACTAAATACAATATTTTTATAATGTGTCAAAATTTATAAAAAATATATATAATTTTAAAAAAAAATTAAATATACGGTCCAATTACCCAACTCAAACCAATCCGTTAATGACCGGGTTGGTTTGGGTTAGGTCTGACACAAAAAAGTATGAACCTGACCCAAACTATTTTGATCGGGTTGGGTAACGAGTTTGGTCAAATCCGACCCGTGAACACCCCTACACCAAAGTCCCTCTGAGACCCACGATAAATAATCTAAACAACCCAATTAACCAAAAAGTCCCATAACATTACAAAAGGAAAGTAACACATGACACAATGCCATCGTTCCATCCACGAAACCATGACACCCCTGGTACCTGGAAATAACTACATAATGCCAATAAAGGAAGAAACTCAAAATGAACAAATTAACATCGTATGTATTGTAACCGTGAACAAACACAATTGAAGATTACCAGGCGGTAAATGTCACAAGTTTTGAGCAATATTCATTCTCAGCAATAGCTAGCCTTACCGCCCCTCAGCCTTTAATGCCGCTTTCTTGAGAACGAAATCGTAAGAAAAGTTATAAAATATATTTAATTATTATTCAACTTTCATAACAATACCTAATAGGTTTAATCGCCTTTTTGGTCCCCGTAGCGCAAATTTTTTCTTTTGGTCCCTATACTTAGAAATAATCCGTTTTAGTCTTTATACATGTATTTTTTATATCAATTTGGTTCCCACCGTTTTAAACCGCCATAAATTGAATAAAAAAAGGCCAAAAAATGTAAGCCAATTTTTATTTTGTTACGGTTTTATTTTACGGAGTTAAGACTCACTTGACAGGAGGACCAAACCGATATCGAAAGTGTATGTAGAGGGACTAAAATGAATTATTTCTAACTATAGGAACCAAAAGAGAAAATATGCGCAACTAGAGGGAGGGACTAAAATGAATTGTTTAAAACTATAGAAACTAAAAGAGAAAATATGCGTAACTAGAGGGACCAAAAAAGTAATTAAACCTACCTAATATATTTATCGTCAATTGCTATAGGAAAAAAACTTTATACATAATTATCACGCATAAGAAAGAAGCATTCTTACTTATTAAGCTGAGAAAGTTTTATTCCCCCTTACTTGTCCATAGATTAATATTTCCAACAATCTTTTATTTCCAAGAAATCAAATATAATTTGTTCTCTTCCACTAAATATAGGTAACTTTTATTTTCATGTCAATTTCTCAAAAATGTTTAAACATTTCTTATATCAATCGCTTCCTTAGTCAAATTTTGTTCTAGAAGTAAATATGTACGTATCTTTTACTTATTTGTTCGTCTACCTGTCTTGCACTGCACCCTTATACGTAGCTCGTGTTATTGTATTAATCTGGCACACCGGCTACATGGTACTCCGTTGTTTTGAATGCTTAAATTAATGCTTTAGGTTAGAACATCTTGTTTTGCTTGTACACACCAATGGGATATAACCTTACTTCGAATGTGTTTACTGTTGGATGTGAATTCCCCCTAAAGAAACCTGTTGGAAAATATGTAAATAGGCTAACCACATAATATAATTACTGCAAGATATTTGTAATTTTCGTAATTATTACATTATATAATAGAACAGTTTGCTAGTAAGGTGTGTCTCTTGTGGATTCATGTATGGTTGACCTTGGTATATCTTGTACAAAAACGTGTTGTTCGACGATCATTTGTTAATTGCATCATATAAAATTCACTATTCCTCTCAAACTTAACTGCTTTTATGTTATTCATTTTGTGGTTGAAGTCATTAATTCGGCTAACCAAAATGTTTATTGATGTGAATGAGAAGCTTTCTAGTCCTTTTGTTGCTCTTTATTTAAGTATTTAACTACAGTTGCAAGGCATCTAATGTTACAATAAATTAAGTCAAAAGTGTTTATTATAATATAGTCAAAAGTTTGGCTATTAGAGATTTTATTTCCTAAAGCAGTTTATATTATTTGAAAAGTATAAGTAATAAAAGAAATTTTAGATGTTGATTTCCTTGGCGTGGGGTGCAAGGGCGTTGACCATATGTGGCTAATAGTACTTAAATGGCCACAAGCACCATTACTAGTCCTCAGCTTTTGTATCCATTATATCAATTATCCATTGACAGTCCTAACAAGTGATTGCCCAAACCCTGAGGTGAGTCTCTTCCCTATAAGTAATGTTGCTTTTCATTAAGAATCTGATTTTCTATTTTTTTTTTCACCATGTTTTTCTTGGAAAGTCCTTCTACACCTTTTTCTTTACACCCTTTTGCTTTTGACTTTTATATTGGGAAGTCTTTAGTTCAATGATATATACTTTTTTGATCTCTCATACCCTTTTATTTAGTATAAATTAATATAAATTAATGATATTTTGAACACTTTGCCATGATTAAATTTCCTTAGGATTTACCATAAGTGATCCTTAACCTTTTTTACATCAAAGTCGGGAACGTAGCATCATGGAAGAAAAGGAAACCATGTCACATGCAAACCCATCACTGGAAAGTGATAGACAAGGCGATTTCTTCCCTAGTAGCCAGTTTGAAGTGGGATCAGAACTTGATGGAAGACCACATGTCATTGACGATTCAGGGCATGTTTCCAAACTCGTTCATCGATTCTACTATGTCAAGCTTTGGCCAACAAACCCCGATTCAATATCTCTAATAAAAAAGTAAGAGAGAGTGGTTGAGAAAATGAATCAGGATATTCGTGACATCACTAAAATGATCCAAGAGAAAATGATATGTCAGAGTTGGTATTCCTGATTGTTGTCTTCTATGTGTGTGTGTGTGTGTGTGTGTGTTTGTGGTGACAACAATGACGTCAACCCCTGTTTTGTAACAGTCAGAAAGGAACCATCTATATTTTAGGTTGGAAAGCTTAAACTATTGGCAAAGGGAATGGACAAGCAGTATGGTCAGAAAAGGGAAGATACTAAATGACTTGCATGTCGCTCTTGAAGATTTGTGTTTTGTCCATGCACCAGAGAGAAGATCTAATAAGACATGCTTTATGGGGGTGCTTGACAACCATGTAAGAACAATTCATAAATCCATTTACGGTCTACAAGTCGTGGTCTCGATCAATCTTTATGTAACACGTTATTAACTCTTTTTCAAGAAATTATTACACTCCATGTGACACATTTTTTAATTCATGAAAAAGAGTTAATAATGTATTTGTTTGTTACTGGTCATACGATGACTAGTCAGAGCTACATAGTATCAGATCATGTAATAATTTCTCATACATCTTTTGGTTCTGATTTTCTACTCTTGATGACAATGTAGTTGTTGAATTCCTTGATGATACACGGGAGCAAAAGTTTGGCGGAGGAAAAGTAAATTTTGAGGGATGTAAACATTCAAGAGATAGATAGTGCTCCATTTTAGTCACTAGAAATGCTTAAGGAAACTATAATTTAGAGAACTTCCCATTTTTCTTCCAACAAATACCTTGTACTAAAATAAGCACTAAAGTTGGGGCATTTCTTTAGTACTTATTGTTTTCTTGGAATGTTGAACACTTGAAACAGGTTAGATGGAATGCTTACTTGAATAACTGGCAGAAGCTCTTGAGAGAAATTGAACAATTCCAAATCCAATGTGAAAGAACTGCTGGTAATGCTTTTGTGAAGGGAAAGATTTCAAACTATGAAACTGATAGAAACTAGATCATATTGTAAACAGAAATGACCTTTATTGCTAAAAAACAATGTTACACTCCAGGTATTCGAGAGACCTGGTTCTCTCCCAAAGACTTTCCAAATCCAAAAGACAACCCCTCTCCCTCTTAACCCCCTTTTATTTATAGACAACTCCTAACTAACTAATGGGTAACTAATCTATCATAACCAACTACTACCTAACAATACTCCCCGCCTGAACATTCACCTTGTCCTCAAGGTAAATAGCTGTGTCAACTGCAAGCAAAGTTCCATTAGGGTTCCAACTGTTTAAAGCATGTTAATCATTGATCAAGCTGAATCCCATCACTACAGCAACCCCAAAATATCATTAGCCCCTCCTAGGTCAAATACAAACAATTGAATGCCTCTAATCTTCTCCATTGCTCTATTTTCTGTAATACAAACAGTGTGGACAAGGGGTATGGGTGCTGTGGAACTTATTTTTGTCATTCTAGCAGCTAGACTTGGCTTACTATTAGCCAAAGAGTCAAATGCAGCCTTTTTGTTCATGCTTCTTGTCAACACTCTAAATAATCCCTACATTCGCCACTGTACTAATACCATTTTCCGGTGGCTCTGGTGTGGGACACTTTGCTGGTGGGTCAAAGACCCATAGTTCCATTAGCACTGCTGTATGGACACCATCACCAACACAACAACCATCGATACTAAGACTGCCTTCAAAAAATGAGCCCATTTTTGCTGCATTCTTCGTTGTTGTCCTATTTGATTCTTCCTCCCTTTTCTCCTTGCAGTATTCTTTGTTGATAAGCATCTAAGCACTTGGGAACCCATTCCTCATTCTTTGGAATTTCTATTTGCTTTTCTTGTAGGAAGTTTCTTCCATACTCAAAAACTATAGATTCTTGTGGTTCTTGTAGAGTCATGGTGTTCAGCCATATCCCCTTCACTTCATCGACCTCTTGTTCTTCCTCTGATGCTTCTTTGTGATTGTTCTTGATTCTTTTCTTGGCCCATCCACCAATTTTGATTCTTCACTGTTGCCATGATTCTTTTCTTAGTTCTTGATCCCAAAAACTTCATTGTCACTACTGTTTTCTTCCTTATATGAATCTTGAAGACAAAGCCAGACTTTTGGTTGGAGTTCCTTGAGCACTGCCTTTTGAAAATTCCATCAGGTTGCATTTTGGTTGTTCTCCTTGCAGGAAATCCACCATTTTGAAAGCTTCTCCTCTCAATGCAAATACACAAACCCATGATAGTTTCATTCTTCAGGTACTTTGTTCCCAAAATACTGCTCTGCATTGATCAGCCACCAATAGGCCTCCTTTCCATCAAATCTTGGAATCATCTTCAAGAACTGATACCCACAACTCCAAGATCGGAGCTCTGATACCAGTTGATAGAAATTGGATTAGATTGTAAACAGAAATGACCTTTATTGCTAGAAAAACAGTGTTACACTCTAGGTATTCGAGAGACCTGGTTCTCTCCCAAAGACTTTCCAAATCCAAAAGACAACCCCTCTCCCTCTTAACCCTCTCTTATTTATAGACAACTCCTAACTAACTAATGGGTAACTAATCTATCATAACTAATTGCTACCTAATAGAAACCTTGAGAAAAGTTATAAAGGACGAAATTAAGGTAATTTATAATTGGCTTGGACTTGAAAGCAACTTGTTTGTGTCATAAAGGTGTTGTCCCTGACAGATATTTTCCATTTTCCCTAGCATTTATATGATGATACTTCGGAAAACAGAAGAAAATTGATAGCACATGAGATCCGAGTTATACATGCACAGAAAAAACTAGAGGCCATAGACCAAGTAATATATTCTCTGAGAACAAAGTTGACAGAGAGGCGCCAGAAAAAGGGTCAAGCATATCAATCCATTTCAAAATTGAAAAAGTTTTATGATGGGAAGGTATGGTGTTAATAACACAATCTATAGTTCTATATACCTTTAATATCCCGTAATATTTTCCATATGCCAATGTAATCCGCATATTTATACCATTTATACATAAGAATATGATCAGAATTTAGGCTGAAAAAGCAGTCCATATCTCTGATTGAAATTTTAAGTCAGTTCTATATAGCTATGAATTGTGATTATTGATGAGAATTGAGGACCAACAATATAGGGAAGATTTGCAGTTAGAGAATTAGTATTACCTGTGAAGCTTCTGCCTAAATGTAAAGTTTGTTTTCTTTATTAATATATCTTATATATATGTTAGCTCATCAATTTCAGGTTATCCACTATTACCAGTATTGTTCACTCATTATAAAGTCCATCCGCTGGTTGAAGAGAAAGACGTATCAGCCCTTGATAAATTGTTGCGTTCAGAGGTTGGTACTATTGTCTTCAATTCCCAATATATTATAGCATTTTGCTAGTTCAAACAAGTTTCTGTTTGATTGGGGCTTATTTAGTTGGTTGCTTTAATGTGTTAGGTTGAAAAATTTATGTTAGAATGGAACAGTAATAAAGCTTTCAGAGAAGATTATGAGAAGAAAGTTCTGCAATCACTTGAGAGACGGCAACTAAGCATAAATGGGCGAAGGAGACAAGATAATCGTGCACTGCTATGTTTTGTATTGGTTGAAGAAAAATTTTCTTTTCTATTCAATGTTATGAATGCTAAAAAAAGGGCATGTGTTTTAGTTATTATTTCAGACATGCAATTAAATGTCAATTCAACATTATTTAAAGTAAAGTAATGTTTGAATAAAC